>WSYH01008370.1:0-29408 GCA_036426205.1 Ascaphus truei
AAAGCCGCCGGCTCCATGCGGCTGGGAAGCGGGTAGCCGCGGCGCGTGGCGGCGCACTGTGACGTCACAGTAACATGCGCGCCCGGCTTCCCCATCTTCCCCGGCTTCCCCTGGCTTCCCCGACACCCCTGGAGATCAAATGAAGGTAAGCGGGGGTGCGGGGAAGCAGAGGGGCAGAGCAGGAGCCGGGTACGGGGTCGGGAAGGGAGGTAAATTGCACGCGAAGTGGAGGGGGGGTGCGTGGGGGAAACGCGGCGGCGCGCGGTTGTTACTGGCGGCAGCTGGGGTAGATCTCGGCGTGCCGTCGTGATTTAGTTCAATAAACAATGTCGGTGCTGTATAAACAACTTTTATTCCTAGTGTACATGTGCAGGGGGTCTCCGGAGTTGAACCGCATTGGTTTTAGGTCTGGGGACCCCCTGCTTCCCGAGATACAGGTCCCTTTATGAGGTGCCGGTATCCCTCTGCATTTAAAGGTCCCGATCACGTGACCGTGAAATTTAAACAAAGCAGAGGGATACCGGCACCCCCTAAAGGGGCCTGTATCTCGGAGAGCAGGGGGTCCCCAGACCTAAAACCAAACCGATTCCGCTCCGGAGACCCTCTGCACATCTACACAATGAGTAAAACACACACATCAATAAAGCCTCGTTCCTTACCTTAGAGGGTATCTGCTATGGTAACGAAGCAGCATGAATATTTATTTAATAATACTGTACAGTGAGCAGGGGGTCCCCCGAGCTGAACCGCATCACTTTGTGGACCAGGGACCCCCTGCTTCCCGAGTTACAGGCTCCGGAATGTGTCATCGGGTGGCAGTATCGCAGCCATCTTTATAGCGTCCCATTCGCGACGTGCCCGCTATAAATATGGCGGCGACACTGTAACCGATGCCCCAAACCGGGGCCTGTAACTCGGGAAGCAGGGGGTATCTGAGCCACAAATCAATGCGGTTCAGCTCAGGGGGCCCCCTGCTCCAGCACAATAGTATTAAAAATACATAAATGCTGCTTCATTACCATAGCGGATAGCCGCTAAGGCAATGAAGGGGTTAAGGCAGAATAACATGTTTATTGGGGACATTTGCCCCCAATAAACATTGCAATAAACAACATACACCCCCTGTGTATGTAAAATACATAAACAACAATAAATACATTAAATACATATAGTACTCACCACCCATGTCCGGCTGCCACGATGAAGGCCATCCTCCTCTTCATCCTGCCCATGGTCCCCTCCGCTGCTGCAAAACAGACACAAGAATGAAAACACCCAAAGTAATGTCCCCTAACCCCTTAATCACCATAGCGGTTATTAACCGCTACAGTCATTAAGGGGTTAACCCACCCTCACCCACAACTCAGGATGCCTACATACCCTCCCACACTAACCCCCTATCCCCGTGAGACCTAACCCCCCTCACCCAATACCCACAAGGGAGGCCTACCCACATACCGTTGGGGAACCCACCCCACCCCCAGTACCCACAATAAAAACAATACAGTGACCCAGAATAAACATCATAATATTTATTAAATACATTACCCACCCCCTGTGCCCCCCCATAAATACAAGATTTATCCTTTTACAAACAGGGTTCATAACGCAGGGTTCATAACGAGTCCCCGGTGGGCTGGCGGGGCACCTGGACAGACCTACAGGGTACCAGCAGCCCTTTTCAAATAGGTTCTGGAGGCCTGCTGGTGGGTCCCGCCAGCACCATGGCCCCCAGGTGGTCTCCTTGGGTCACCGTGGGCCACAATTGGGTCCCCACGGTAGGCCCAAAGATGTCTGGGAGCCCAGGGTCAGACCCACAGGTGTCTGCGGGGCCTCGGGTGGTTCCCACGGGGGTCTGGGGAATTCACGGGTGCTCACTACGGGTCCGCAGTGCCCCCACAGAAGTGGGACCACACATCATCATCCCCGCACCTACGGGTCGGCGGTGCCCCCACAGAAGTGGGACCACACAGCTTCATCCCCGCAGACAATGGGTCGGCAGTGCCCCCACAGATGTGAGAGCCACCGCTTCATCCCCGCATGTGTCACCCGTGGAACCACCAGCCTGGTACCCATGAGATACCCGAGGAAACCACAGGTGGTCTCCAGAGGTCTCACGCAGAACCACGGAACAAACCCTGAATGTAAAAAAAATAAACTTGGCCTATACATTCAATACATACACCCCCCCCCCAACACCTACAGTACAATAATGTGCAAAATAACTATTATCCAGATATGGATAATAGATTAATTGCCCATTATTAAAAACATTAACTAGCATATTCAAATAAATTAAGTACTACTGACCTCATCAATACGAAGTGTCCGTCGCCAGCAACATCCTTGTCTTGTCCACAAAATACATTGCCAAAACAAAGCCAATACATTGCAATTGCATTCAGATATCAATTAACCTCTTAAACACCTTATCGGATAATAACCGCAAAGGTAATTAAGGGGTTAAGCCACACTGGCCCGATACCCACCCTTCACCCATTAATTTGTACAGTGGCTTCATCTTGCAAATATATATATATATATATATATATATATATAATAATCAAAAAATAAATAGATGATACCGTTCTGTGGCTAACGAACTGCTTTTATTTGTGCGAGCTTTCGAGATACACTGATCTCTTCTTCCGGCGATGTTACAATGAATGAAGCAAAAGGTATACTTAAAAACAGTGTCTCTTGGAATGTTATCTGTGCTGTTCGTTCCCCCGGTGTGGATGAGATTTATGGCTAGAGGTGTCAAAAGGTAAATGAAAGCAAGTGAAGAAAGAGTGTGTATGTGTATCAGTGTGAATAAAAATGAATGGGGAGCCCACAGTATATACAGTGCTTTATACAAGGTGTGTGTGGAGTGGGAGTGGATATAAATGGTGTGGGTGGGTGTGGAAATGTGAGAGTTTGTAGAGCAACTAAAAGTGTGTGTGTGGATACTTAGTGGTCCCTATTGGTGTATAGGGATGGAAAAACAGATATATATATATATATATATATATATACACACACACACACACACATGATGAACCAATATACAAATAAATGTAGAAGGGTTATCAAAATCATACTGTACTACAAATAACAATTCTCCATAAAGGCACACTACAATAAAATTAATTTCCTTTCATAATCCTAACTGATCTTACAATCACAATCATCAAATGCTAATCAAATACCTCTAATGGCAATCAATACATTGCATTTACATTGCATATATGATGCATCCAATCTATGCATCATATACATTCTGCAAATGAATGTTAACAATAAAATTGCAATCAAATAGAAATACCTCCAAACAAGTAAACTATTTTATCCAATCCAGTAAACATAAATCAATTACCATTCATTAATGACATCCCTAAACAATTTACATTCCATCCCTAACAATTAAACAATTAACAATTTCAAGCCTTTAACATAACAATTGAGCCCGAGAAAAAATATATGTACCAACAAGAATACCAAATACAAAACGAAGCCTAAACCTGACCTCAAGAACACAATACAATATCAACAATTACATCTATCTAATTGTAAAATACTTTAAACACACAATAAAGCATAGCAGCATAGACAAATGATTTAAAAACACATCAAATCAAGCTTTTAAAACAACATCATTTCTTACCCTGTATGTATATATCTCTCTAGACATATATACATACATACATACAGTGGCAAGAAATTATATACCACCAAAAAAAAAACCACATGTTAAAAAAGGTTTTTAAAAAATGAACAAGTTAAATAAAATACATTTCTTTAGTTCACTTACCATTACTTGGCCCCACCGACTCCCGTTGCGCAGCTTACTCACGTACAAAACCACCAGGCACAGGAACCCATAAAATAAAAAAACATAAAATAATAAACATTACACTAAAAATCCAAATCAATCCTTGCTTCAATTGCCTTTAAGATGACGTCATGAAAAGACACATGGCCGCTGTGGACGGACGTTTACAGAGGTACACACTTGGAGTCGTTTATAATATGAAATTATAATAAGGCTTTATTGTGCCTTTTCCTTTTCATCAGGAAATTCATCCAAACACAGGGGGGGAACAAAGCTTCTAATCACTTGGGAGTATTTCTAGTGAAATCCTTGCAATCAGTTCACATCTCCATTAGTTAAGCTTCTCCCAGCCCAAACACATAACATGAAAATAAGCAGATATAAGCAGTCTCTTAATACTGAAAGTCTTATCTGTTTCTTGGAGGGAAAATCTTGTCACTTCCTGGTTCAGCTTCAGGTGTAGTTTTCCCTGTGTCTTGAAAATCAGCTCTGCGGTGCAGAGCTTAAGACCGGTCAGCTCCAGAGATCTGGGTTTCTTTATGTCAGTCTCTCCTGTGACTCAAGAACCTCTGCTCTGTCTCCACAGGTCAGCTCACACGTGAGCAAAGGAGGAGACACTTCCTGTCTCAAAGGCAGGCTTTTTCTACTAACTGTACTCAGTCAGGTGGTGCTAGTTAATTTGCTACCAGCAGTTAACCACCACACTGCTGGATTAGAGGCACCTTTGTGAACAGGGATAAGTCCCCTGTTACAGCCGCCCTCAATGGTACGGTAGCCAATCAGAGCATGGGAACTCCATCCCTACTCTGATTGGTTCTAGTACCATGTGACAGGCTTTCAATGACGTCACATCCTTTCTCCCCCAAGCCTCTGTCACATAGTATACTAGAGCCAATCAGAGTAGGGATGGAGTTCCCACGCTCTGATTGGCTACTGTACCATGTGAGGGTGGCCATGTGTCTTTTCATGACATCATCTTAAAGGCAATTGAAGCAAAGCCATTCTGATTGGCTGTGCCTTCATTGCCTTTAAGTGACGTCATCATTTTTTTTTTTATCGGCCAAAACACATGGTTTTCACGGCCCAATAAGGACCTTTAAAAGCCTATGTCGTCTCATTTTGAAGCCAGACGCCGAGGAGGAAGGACATCCTACAGAAGAAGAAGACAAGGGCGTGGCACCAGACAGGAAGAAGACCCCGGAAGAAGGTAGAAGAAAGAAGAATACAGATGAAGATGGATTACAAGTAGAAGACCCGTGGATTGATTTGGATTTTTAGTGTAATGTTTATTATTTTATGGTTTTTTATTTTATGGGTTCCTGTGCCTGGTGGTTTTGTACGTGAGTAAGCTGCACAAGGGGAGTCGGTGGGGCCAAGTAATGGTAAGTGAACTAAAGAAATGTATTTTATTTAACTTGTTCATTTTTTAAAAACCTTTTTAACATGTGGTTTTTTTTTTGTGGTATATATTATCTTGCACACTGAATATGTTATTTATGTCTAAATAATGAATCTAGCATAGATCTACATATCGGAAGAAGGGTAAGAAATGCTGTTTTTAAAGAAAAGCGTTGATTGAAATGTGGATTTTTTAGTTTAAATCCTTTGGATCTATGGGCTAGCTAAGTGCTTTATTTTGATGTTTAAATATTTTAACAATAGAATAGAATGTAATTGTTGATATTGTATTTTGGTTCTTAGGAGTCAGGTTTAGAGGCTTCGTTTTGAGTGACATCATGTGTCTTGAAATGGGAAGCAAAGGAAACGGAAAAAATAAAGGAAGAAGAAAAACTAAAAGAAAGAAAAAAGGCAAGGTTGATTTTGGTACCGGCCTCATCATTTTTGTGCATCGGCTGAACAATTGATTAGTGTTAATGGCTGAAATTGTTTACATTCCTTGTTCATTGTTATGGGATGGCATGTAAATTGGTTTAGGCTGTCTTAATGAATGGTAATTTATGTATGTTTCGGATTGGATCAAATAGTTTCTCTTGTTTGGAGGTATTTTCTATTTGATTGCAATTTTATTGTTACACATTCAATTTTGCAGAATGTATATGATGCATGACTGGATGCATCATATATGCAATGTAATGCAATGTATTGATTGCCATTGAGGTATTTGATTAGCATTTGATAATTGTGATTGTAAGATCAGTTAGGATTATGAAGAGAAATCAATTTTTGTGTGTGGGCTTTTGGAGGGTTATTTTTCGTACAGTATGTTTTGATAACACTTCTACATTTATTGTATATTGGTTTCATCATGGTTGTGTGTGTGTGGATCTCTCTCCTCTCCTCTCTAAAAACCTACGAAACTCAAGGACTCAAGAAATACGTGTATTAATTTTAAAATAAATTTTCCACTCCTCTCATAAACAAAAGCCACACCCCCAATCGGTCCCCCTCCAAGAAGATAATCCGCCCCCGCCGCCTTATATAACGAAAAAGAAATATTCTAAAAAACAATTGCCAGATGCTACCCCGGCCAACTCTCGGGGCGCCTACTTCCAACCCCCCAAAAGCCCCGCAACCGACCATGATGCTATCCCAAAAGCGATCCCTCCACACCCCCCCTATGTATGAAAAGGCACTGTAATGATCCTGCGAATAGGAGAACATCCCGCATGTTAACCAAATATATTTATAAGGTATAGGATAAATCACACTGATACACCTACACACAATCTTTCTATTCTGTAACAGCTAATGCATTTTACATTTACCATCAATATTAATTAAACACGCAAAAGAGAGAAAAAAATCTAACTAATACAAACGGAGTACCTAACTCAATCCACAAAAAAACAGACCCTGTGATGGAGAGGAAGCGAACACATCACAGAATAGACTTAAAAACCAATATACAACCATAAGTATTTTAAGTATAGGATAAAAAAAAAAAAAGAAATAACCTTATTAAAAAGAGGTGCTTACATTCAACTATATAACATCGCAAAAAACGGAAAGCAGAGATGATCAAGTGGTCTCCTCGAAAAGCTCGTCACAAATAACACAATCCAGTATCGTTAAAGCCACAGACGGGGTAACAAATACAGTTTTTGTTTTTGATTAATTATATATATCGATATATATATATATATATATTTGCAAGATGATGCCACTTCGTAACAAAATTAATGGGTGAATAGGTGGGTATCATGAAAATCCAGTGTTGCTTACCAACCTTAATTCCAATTGGTGATACGGTTAATTAATCCTAATAAGGTGTTTTAAGAGGTATAATTGTACTGCATGCGAATGATGCAAATAATGTATTGGTATTGTTTTGGCAAATGTATTTGTTGGACAAAGAACAATGGAATGTTGATCTGGCGACGGAACAACTTCGATTGTGAAGAGTGCAGTAGTAACTTTAATTTATTTGAATAGCTAGATTTACTGTTATTAATATGGGCAATTATCTTGTATCCATATCATAAGGATAATAGGTTATATTTGCAGTCATTGATGTACTGGTAAAAGGTGTTGGGTGGGGGGGGGATTTAGGTGTCTTGAATTAATAGGCGCCAAGTAATTTTTGGTTTTGTACGATTCAGGGGTTTTGTTCAGTGGTTCTGGCTAAAGAGACCTCTGGCGACGCACCTGTGGGTTTCCTCCTCCCTCCGGGTATCTCATGGTACGCAAAAAGGAACATGTGTAGGTAGTCCACAGGTGACACACTGCGGAGGGGATGGAAGCGGTTGCAGATCATCAAAGCATCTGTGGGGCACATGGCCACCCATAGTCGCGGGGATGAATCTGTGTTGGTCCCAACTAATCTGTGTAGGGGCAACCTGCCAACCCTTAGGTGCTGGGATGATTATGTGTGGGTCCCGAAACATTCATTGGTTGGCAACGCATGTGCGTACCCGTAGTGAAGCAACCCGTGAATTCCCCAAGACGCCCCCGTGGTAACCACCCACTGCCTAATTCCACCGCGACCCCCTGTGGGGTCTGACCACTATGGCTCCCCGGCAGACTCTTTGTTGGGGGTCCTTGCCGTGGGGGACCCATTTGGCCCACTGTGACCACGAGACCACCTTGGTGGCCAATGAGTGGACTTTATACAGGGCCCCAACCCGCATGCCTCGCAAACCCTATTGATTATAAAAAGGCTGCTTGTACCGTAGGGGCACTTGATAGGTCTGTCCCGAGGTGCCCCGCCAACATCCACAAGCAGCATGGAGACTCGTTAATAAACCGAACCCTAAGCGAATTTCTGAACCACTTTTGTAAAGGATGAATCTTTGTATTTATGGGGGGGGAGCACAGGGGTGTGGGTAATGTATTTAATAAATATTCTGATGTTATATTCTGGGGTGCACGTGTACCAATGTTTACACACTTGATGGAAAATAAAGGACAAAAAAACTGTAAAGGGAAAATGGGGTAGAGGAGTTCCAAAAAGAACACACAAAACCGGAAGATAAAAAATAAGGAAAAACATTGGGAAAGTATATAAATAAATAATCGTCCTGGCCTTGGGAAGAAATATGGGTGAGGGGTTTTAACGAGTCCAACGGGAGAAAAAATAGGGGTGTAGTGAGGTTAAGGGCGGTAAAAAAAAAGATAGTGTATAGGCATCCTGAGATTTGGGGAGGTAGGGGGTATGAGAGGACAACGCAAACATGAATGCTGTAAAGCGGTTAAACATCCCGCTAGTGTGATTAGGGATGGAATAAAGGGGCATTACTTAGTTGGAATGGGTGTTTTCATTCTTGTGTCTATTTTGCAGCAGCTAGGGGACCATGGGCAGTGATGAAGAGGAGAGGATGGCCTTCATCGTGACAGCCGGACATGGTGGTGAGTACTATATGTTTTAATATATATTTATTGTTGTTTAGTGTATTTACATAACACAGGTGTGTATGATTGTTTATTGCAATGTTTTTGGGGCATGTCCCCAAAACTGCTTTCTGCCTTAACCCCTTCATTGCCTTAGCGGCTATCGCTATGGTAATGAAGCAGCATTTATGTATTTTAATACTATTGTGCGGGAGCAGGGGGCCCCCTGAGCTGAACCGCATGATTTGTGGCATCAGAGACCCCGCTTCCCGAGTTACAGGCCCCGGTTTGTGGGCATCGGTTACAGTGTCGCCATCCATATTATAGGGCGGGCTACGTCTCAAATGGGACGCTATAAGATGGCTGCGACACTGCACAACCGATGACACATTCGAAGGGCCCCGTGTAACTCGGAAGCAGGAAAGGGTTCCCATGGTTCACAACAAATGTGATGCGGTTTCAAAGCTCGGGGGACCCGCGCTCACATAAAAAACTGTTTTGGTTTGGTTTTTTGGGGGGTTGTTGGGTTTTGTGTGTTGTGTTGTGTTTGGTGTTTTGAAAAGGGGACTCCAGACATGGTTAAAGGGGTTCAGGACTAGTCATTCAACCTGGCTTTTATTTCTAGAACGACATTTACACACACACACACACACACACACACGTAACAAGGACTAATTGTAGTATAATGTAATACAATAAATACATTTATGTCAAAAAAGGATGTGTTCTGACTAGGAATTTATTAAATGTATTTTATTTATATTTTTTTTAAAGCGGGGTTGGGGGCGGGACTCGGGTTTGGGGCAGGACTATGAGCAGGTTTGTGGGGGGGACTGGCGGCGAGTAGATTTGTGGGTTGGGCGAGTAGATTTTTGGGTGATTTTGTCGAACACTGTATATATATATAAATGTGTGTGGTGTGGGTGTGCGTGCTGCGTGCGTGCGTATATATATATATATCTATATATATATATGTATATATATATATATTATATATTATATATATAATATAAACCATATACTGAGTTAAGTTATGGTGAGTAAATAAAGTGACAAAAACCCTCCACCGGAAAGCAAATATGCATATACGTGTATGCTCATCTGCAGGTCTTAGGCAGGTCTGCAACCCCACCTTTCCATTATCACCCAGCATACAGACATTTCCACTGCAGCAAGGGATCTGGGAAATGACTGCAAATGAGCACACAGTATATATTATATAGATATATATATTATATATCTATATATATATATTAATATATATATATAATATAATATATATAGAATATATAAATATATATATATATATAGCAGAAAATAGCCGTGTTAGTCCAGTTGCGATAGTTCCGAATTAATGAGTTCTTCAGTATTAGGTGATACCTTTTTTATTGGACTAACAATTTATGTCATAGGACAGGATACCATAAATTTTCTCAATAATCTTAACAACATAAACCAACTACTATCCAACACACTGCTAGTTACCATGGAGGTAGAATCCCTTTACAGCAAACATCCAAAACAAAGGATGGTATTGAGGCATGCCTGCAATTCCTACAACATCTCCCCTGATCAGAAATATAGCGCTGGATGTCAATTCCCAAGATGATGAGAAAACATCCTCACACACAAGTACTTCAGCGTCAACAAGAAAATGTACCTACAATGTAATGGGACTGCAATCCGGTACCAGGATGCACCGCAAATTTGCCAATCTTTTCATGGCAAATCTTGAACAAAGGTTCCTAACTACGTACAGCCCACACAAACCCTACAAAATACTGACAGATACATTGATGACTGTTATAATATGGACCGAGGGGGTGAAGGAACCTAAAACAATTCCACGAGTCCTGAACTATTCCATCCATCACGTAAACTCAAAATGGATAACTTGGCAAAAGCCTAGTTAACTTTGTAGATACAACAGTAACACTGAAAGATGGCAAACTACACACATCTGTATACCAGAAACCAACAGAACCTCCTCCCCCCCGCCCAGCATCCCTCCCCCTCCACACCATTCCTTGTCACCCTCCCCTGGCTTCAAACACTTTTAAACACCCTACATTTATCTAGTTACATATCTGTTTTTTTTTATTTTTATTTTCTCTACACTTTTAAGCTATAGATCCTGTGTATATCTGTATTGTGGACCTGAGAAGAGAGGGAGAACTCTCGAAAGCTTGTCCTATTGACATAACTTGTTAAATCAATAAAAAAAGGTATCACCTAATACCGACGAAATTTTCTGCACTATATATTATTACATATATATATATACATATATTATGTGTGTGGGGTGGGTGTGTGTGTTGTGTGTGTGTGTGTGTGTGTGAGATAATATATAATAGATAGATGTGAAATACTGAATCCGTATTATCTAGTGGATAAACAGTAAACAAACACATAGTTATATTATCCTATTCAAAAGTACAGGCATGGTATTTAAATGCATACACAATAATAATATAAGTGAAAAAAAAAATTTATTTTAAAAAAAATATTTAAAAAAGGAAAGGATGGATTGAGACAAAAACAAAAAAAATGCATTTAATGAGCCTGTAAAATTTACGCATGATGAAACCCATTTAGACAGACCTAAGGAAAATTCTCTAGACACAACAGAAAGACAAACTGAACCTCACATAATAGTGCTAAAGTAGTGTCCAGGTTTCTATTGAGACGCCCTGGACCAAGCTGTTAAGCTGGAAGATCCAAAAAGTCTCCCTACGGGAAAGGGATTTAAACCTGTCACCTCCAATACAGATGCGGGATGACTCAAGTCCCTAATCTAAGGCCTTCAGGTTTTTGTCATGCACTGGAGAAAATGCCTTGAAACATAATGATTGTTAATGCAATTCATTAT
Source organism: Ascaphus truei (assembly GCA_036426205.1). NCBI lineage: Eukaryota > Metazoa > Chordata > Amphibia > Anura > Ascaphidae > Ascaphus > Ascaphus truei. The sequence continues at coordinate 11,472 of WSYH01008370.1, forward strand.
GTTTCTCCTGTGCTCCAAAAATCTTACACATAAAGGCCGTGTAGTGCGGCCTACATATTGAGGCCGCAACTACAGGTCAGCAAATAATGATATATGAGGTTTGACAGTTTAAATCCTTCCAGGGAGGTACAGTGTCACCGCTAAAAAAAGGAGGTGAAAGAACTTTTGCTATCAATTAAAAGAGGAGGTGATACACTTTACAAGCCCATGCCTTCTCCTGGCTATCACGATTAATTTCTCATTGGTTGCTTTTGCTATTAAACATACAGTAAAGTGTCAAAACATTACAATATAAAATTACAATATAAACATTACATTACAATATAAAATGCAGTGTTGATGAATATACATTGAATAAAATCATGATTAACAACTGTTTAGTCTTAAGTATTAAAATATGATAATCTATAGAAAGTCATGTATCCCCTAGGAAACCTCCAATCCCAATGGCACATAACCCTGGCAATGACTATTTTAACAGATTGAGACTATGCTATCCATAGTTCAGGATCTGCTCTCCCAAAGTCTATCCCTTTGAATTGTGAAGAAGAAAACAACTGTTTATTCTGGAAGAGTTTATATAAAGCAAAATGGACAATGTGTATCCATTTAGTGTCAGGGGTTGCAAATAGCATAATCCTTATTAATAATCTTTGGATTTATTCAGTAAACAGCAGTAGCACCAATCTGCTTTCTGTGCATTAGCACAGATCTGCACTATCACACCTTACTGAATAAGCCCCTGTCTCTCTATGTAGTGGGGCTCCTATGAGATATCATAATGTACATTAGATCTTACTCTTGTATACCCCCAAATGTATCTTTTTGTGAGGGTTTGCATGAATATTTTTCTGCCTTTCAACACAGGCACACACTCTAGTTCTGTGAGGACTCAGGGGCACGTCGGTCGCAAGCGTATCCTCCCCTACCTCTGTCCACTCCCGCGGCTGTGCGGGCTCCTCCTCGCCCGGCCTCCCTGCTGAGGGGACTTCCCCGTCCTCCCCGTCGGGCTGCGCTGCCCGCGCAGGGCTGGTGCTGGCTGCTGCCATTGCTTCTTGCGCGCGCATACCCTGCTGTTACGGAAACACATTCCAGCACCAGCTAATTTATTCACGCTCTTGCAGTGAAGCCCACCTCCCTCCCCACACGCTGGTTACTAGTTAACCCTAAACCTTATACCTGGCAGCCATTATGGAAACGAATCCTGGGAAGCTCCTAGGGCTCTTCCAGGCCGTGCCTCCATTAACCATGGTCAGCCACAGTAATTAATGCCTGTTCTGCCTCTCCAACATCGCTTGACATAGTCTCTGCTACAGACGTCTATTCTGGCATCCCTTTGTCTTGTGCATTCAGTTTACGACCCGACTTGGCGGTGAACTTACCTGGCTCTGGATCCCGGCTTCCTCTTGACCCAAGCTTCTTCCATCCCTCGACCTCAGCTTGGACCTCGACCTCCGGATCTCTTCTCCCCGACTTTTTGCTATCGGCAAACAACTTCGCTTCTTCAGTACCGGTTACCGGCAATATTGCTACACATGTTCACACCTGGCCTGGCAACGCCAAAAACACCACACTCCGGAACGCTCCTTCTGCTGCGGGTGAGTGCACATATAAGTCCCCACCTCAGTATAAGGGACGAGTTGGTCTGCGGGGCAGCACCGGCGTACAGTTCCAGAGCTAAGATCTGTCATTCTTTACATCTTCTTTAATCAGAAAGTGTTCTAGTGTTCCACTTTCTAAGCCGTCAACTGTGTCTCCACATGATCACAGTTCAACACGTAACCTCACCAACAGGATCTGAATCATTCTGACTTATTTTCTAGGGGATCTGACATAAAAAACTGTAATTATTAAATAATAGATATAAATAAAACAAAATATCTTTTAAATATGTAATTTACACTGAGTTAAAACATGTAAAATACATGTAATCAATAACACCTTCACTGACTCAAGTAAATCAAGAACATATTTTTTAATATACTTTTTAGGACTAGCCATATCGCTTAGCTATTGTATTCCAATGTCGTAGCAAACTACACAATATGGACTGCAGCATTGGAAATAAGTATTTTTAGTAGCATAAGGTGTTGGCAGTTCACAGCTCATTTCACTATATGCTGCCCTAATGGCAACTTTGCAGCTAATGTATTGCCTCAATCAATATTAGAATTGCTCAACTTTGAGTATAATTTGAAAACATTATTCAATTCTATACTAAGAGGACATACTTTGTCCTGGAATATACACTATTTTTTTTATAGTTGACAACATATATCCTGACATAAATGTTCACCTCATTATCTGATTCTTTGAATGGTTATACTTAATATCAACTTAAGTAATTTTTCAAAGCCATGAACTGTGTTCATAATGTTAACATAGCAGTTGTCGTGAAATAAATTGAACACACGGACTTATCAAGGCAAAGTTCTGACTTTTATTTTACGGGGGGATATAAAGTCAGATTTAAGCAACACGTGAAAGGTTCAATCCATCAAGCACAAAAACTGAACAAGATACAAAAAAAAAACGTTCTTTACCTTGTCACACTGAAAGAGTTGCACAAGATAGTCCTCTGTCTACATAAATCTTCTAGTAGTTATTGTGAGAAAAATGCTATGTAATGAAGGAATCTATCAGTGAAAATGAAACATATTCATTTCCTACAGAGATATTGGTAGAAGTGATATCTCAAAGTCATTATTGAATAGAAATTGGTGTCTCAGTTTAAGTCCAAAAAATAAAGTAATCAGTATTTCTTGTATGAGGTTTTGGTCTTTTATACAATACTTTATGAATTAAATATTATTATTTTATTTTTTTGCCAAAAAGTCCGTGTGGGTGCGAGGGGGTGTGTGACTAAAATATAAGGTAATTTTTATAACAGTACATTTTATTTGAACTTTTTAAGGAGAAACTGGTAATATGGTTGTGTTCTTAAATTTGATTGTTAGGTTTATGAATGAGGTTGGTCCCTTGATCTGTAAGTGTTAAGTACGACCCTGCCTTGAAATGTCTAAGTAAATTCTAGGCATACAAGAGGTGACTATTCTATATAGGTGATATGTACAGTATGTAGAGAAGTGTATTATGTATGTAACATATGTATGTATAGCTTTACGTGTATAGCACCATCCATGTACAGTGCATACTGTAGCACTTCACAGCAGCAATACATCTGACAAAATAATAAGAGACGTCATAAAAGTGAACATTAGAATAATGAGTCCCAAAAAGAACTTACATTCTAAGATCTGATTCATAATGCTCTGTTCTTGGCTTACCAAGTCTCAACTTAATTTTACAAATGCTAACAGGTATTTTCAGAGCTCACCAATGCTTGTGTTAAGTGTTATTTTAAACATTTCCCTCATTGCTATAGTGGATGGTAGTGCAAAAATAAGCTAAATAGATGTTACTGTACCTGTAACAATGTCTATCCAGAGAGTTCCTTTACGTTTAAGCAGGGATATAAAAATGTGTTATTAGGTTATACCTAAAATTTTAAAACAAGAAACAAATAAGTCCAGGCAAAATCCAATGTGACAAAAAATACACAGTGAGAAATACACTATATATCTCTTGAAAAAGGGTTATTAGTTAACCTTTGGCCAAAGCGTGTAGGCCTGCGAGCCACTTCAAGACTTTCAAGGCATGACCATAATATTGCAGGTCTAGGGCCTCATGCAGTAACCCCGATAAGGCGTGTTTTTCGCCATTTTTTGCCTTCCAGATTCAGTAAGCGCCGATAAGTGGGAATTATCGGCAACTTTTCCTCACGAAAATTTTTTTATCAGCATCCTGCTGCCGATAAGCCACTTATTGGCACTTTTTTAATCCGGCTGAGTTCAGGAAGCCCCGATCAGCTTTTCGGTGCTGATCGGCACCCCAGATTGGAGATTTTATCGGGAATCCAGCCCGCAACTAAAGTTGGCAACTTGGGGGGAGGAGAAGCATCGGCCGGGGCGACACTTAGAAAAAATTCAGCCCTTTTCCTGCCTGTGATTGATGCGGGGTCTCGGAGATGACCACACCGGAGACACACCGGCATGCATCCGAGCAGAAAAAGGCATTAAAGGCCCTTCATTACCTTAGCGGCTAACGCTAAGGCAATGAAGGGGTTAACCACGGCCATCCTTATTGTGGTAGCGGGGGGGTGGGAGAAGGGGTGGGATTTGGCCTGGGTGTGAGTTTAGGACTTGCGGGGGGGTTGCGGGTGCACTAACCCCTTTACGACCGTAGCAGTTAATACCGCTACGGTCATGAAGGGGTAACCCCTCCCGCTACCCCCCGCAATGCCAAAAAAAACCACCATTGTGGCTAATACCCCTTCACCCACCCCCGCTACCCAATAAAAAATAATCACACAGCAGCCCCACACTAAATAAATAAATAAAGCTAAATAAAATAAATAAATATCTCTATATAAAAAATAAATAAATAAATAAAAAAAAAATATATATGATATATATAACCCAACAACCCCTAACATACACATATATGCACACTCAATGATATTTAAGGCCGGTGTGGGCCCTCGGGTTTTACCGCAGGCCTACAGTACCAATTATGTGCCCCCCAAATTAAGTGCTAAAACACATACATCTAAAGAAATAAACCCCCCCCCCCCTTAACACATACAGTATAGTAATGGCCACAATACTATTATCCACAAAGGGATCATAGTGAATGTGGCATTTTAAATACATAAACACCAATCAATACATTAAATACATATAGCACTTACCACCCATGTCCGGCTGTCACGATGAAGGCCACCCTCCTCTCATCCTGCCCATGGTCCCCTCCGCAGCTGCAAAACAGACACAAGAATGAAAAACATCCAAAGTAATGCCCCTAACCCCTTAATCACCATAGCGGTTATAACCGCTACAGTCATTAAGGGGTTAACCCACCCTCACCCACCTCGGGACGCCTACATACTCTCCCACATAACCCCCACCCCGTGAGACCAACCCCCTCACCCAACTACCCCACAAGGAGGCCTACCCACATACGTTGGGGAACTCCCCCCCACCCCAGTACCCACAATTAAAACAATACAGTGACCAGAATAAACATCATAATATTAATAAATACATACCCACCCCCTGTGCCCCCCAAAATACAAGATTTATCTTTACATACAGGGTTCATAACGCAGCCCCACGCGAGTCCCGGTGGGCTGGCGGGGCACCTGGACAGATCTCAAGGGTACCAGCAGCATTTTCAAAACAGGTTTCTGGAGGCCTGCTGGTGGGTCCGCCAGCCCCATGGCCACCAGGTGGGTCTTCTGGGACATGCACCTATTCATATTGAATTTCTATTGGAGTGCCAGTGATTTTTATCACAATAGAGAATTATATCTATTTATATAGATAATGATATATAGATATTATATAGATTATATATATATATATATATATATATATATACACACACACATGATGAACCAATATACAAATAAATGTAGAAGTGTTATCAAAAACATACTGTACTACAAATAACAATTCTCCATAAAGACACACTACATTAAAATGTATTTCCTTTCATAATCCTAACTGATCTTACAATCACAATCATCAAATGCTAATCAAATACCTCTAATGGCAATCAATACATTGCATTTACATTGCATATATGATGCATCCAATCTATGCATCATATACATTCTGCAAATGAATGTTAACAATAAAATTGCAATCAAAATAGAAATACCTCCAAACAAGTAAACTATTTTATCCAATCCCGTAAACATAAATAAATTACCATTCATTAATGACATCCCTAAACAATTTACATTCCATCCCTAACAATTAAACAATTAACAATTTCAAGCCTTTAACATAACAATTGAGCCCGAGAAAAAATATAAGTACCAACAAGAGTACCAAATACAAAACGAAGCCTAAACCTGACCTCAAGAACACAATACAATATCAAAAATTACATCTATCTAATTGTAAAATACTTTAAACACACAATTAAGCATAGCAGCATAGACAAATTATTTAAAAACACATCAAATCAAGCTTTTAAAACAACAACATTTCTTACCCTGTATGTATATATCTCTCTAGACATATATACATACATACAGTGGCAAGAAATTATATACCACCAAAAAAAAAAACACATGTTAAAAAAGGTTTTTCAAAAATTAACAAGTTAAATAAAATACATTTCTTTAGTTCACTTACCATTACTTGGCCCCACCAACTCCCGTTGCGCAGCTTACTCACGTACAAAACCACCAGGTACAGGAACCCATAAAATAAAAAACCATAAAATAATAAACATTACACTAAAAATCCAAATAAATCCACGGGTCTTCTACTTGTAATCCATCTTCATCTGTATTCTTCTTTCTTCTACCTTCTTCCGGGGTCTTCTTCCCGTCTGGTGCCACGCCCTTGTCTTCTTCTTCTGTAGGAGGTCCTTCCTCCTCGGCGTCTGGCTTCAAAATGAGACGACATAGGCTTTTAAAGGCCTATGACGTCACATTTTCATCATGGTTCCCACGGTCCTGATTGGGCCGTGAAAACCATGTGTTTTGGCCGATAAAAAAAAAATTGATGACGTCACTTAAAGGCAATGAAAGCACAGCCAATCAGAATGGCTTTGCTTCAATTGCCTTTAAGATGACGTCATGAAAAGACACATGGCCGCCCTCACATGGTACGGTAGCCAATCAGAGCTTGGGAACTCCATCCCTACTCTGATTGGCTCTAGTATACCATGTGACAGAGGCTTGGGGGGAGAAAGGATGTGACGTCATTGAAAGCTTGTCACATGGTACTAGAGCCAATCAGAGCATGGGAACTCCATTCCTACTCTGATAGTAGTCTGTGGGGATGAAGCTGTGTGGTTCCACTTCTGTGGGGGCACCGCCGACCCGTAGGTGCAGGGATGAAGATGTGTGGTCCCACTTCTGTGGGGGCACTGTGGACCCGTAGTGAGCACCCGTGAGTTCCCCAGACCCCCGTGGGAACCACTCGAGGCCCCGCAGACACCTCTGGGTCTGACCCGGGGCTCCCAGACATCCTTGGGCCTACCGTGGGGACCCAATTGTGGCCCACAGTGACCCAAGGAGACCACCTGGCGGCCATGGTGCTGAAGGGACCCACCAGCAGGCCTCCAGAACCTGTTTAAAAAGGGCTGCTGGTACCCTGTAGGTCTGTCCAGGTGCCCCGCCAGCCCACCGGGGACTCGCGTGGGGATGCGTTATGAACCCTGTATGTAAAAGAATAAATCTTGTATTTATGGGGGGGCACAGGGGGTGGGTAATGTATTTATTAAATATTATGATGTTTATTCTGGGTCACTGTATTGTTTTTATTGTGGGTACTGGGGGTGGGGGAGGTTCCCCAACGGTATGTGGGTAGGCCTCCCTTGTGGGTAGTGGGTGAGGGGGGTTAGGTCTCATGGGGTGGCGGTTAGTGTGGGAGGGTATGTAGGCGTCCCGAGTGGTGGGTGAGGGTGGGTTAACCCCTTAATGACTGTAGCGTTTAATAACCGCTATGGTGATTAAGGGGTTAGGCGACATTACTTTGGATGTTTTCATTCTTGTGTCTATTTTGCAGCAGCGTAGGGGACCATGGGCAGGATGAAGAGGAGGATGGCCTTCATCGTGACAGCCGGACATGGGTGGTGAGTACTATATGTTTTTAATATATTTATTGTTGTTTATGTATTTTACATACACAGGGGGTGTACTGTATGTTGTTTATTGCAATGTTTATTGGGGGCATTTGTCCCCAATAAACATGCTATTCTGCCTTAACCCCTTCATTGCCTTAGCGGCTATCCGCTATGGTAATGAAGCAGCATTTATGTATTTTTAATACTATTGTGCGGGAGCAGGGGGCCCCCTGAGCTGAACCGCATTGATTTGTGGCTCAGAGACCCCCTGCTTCCCGAGTTACAGGCCCCGGTTTGAGGCATCGGTTACAGTGTCGCCGCCATATTTATAGCGGGAACGTCGCAAATGGGACGCTATAAAGATGGCTGCGACACTGCCACCCGATGACACATTCCGGGGCCTGTAACTCGGGAAGCATTAGGTCCCTTGTCCACAAAGTGATGTGGTTCAGCTCGGGGGACCCCCTGCTCACTGTACAGTATTATTAAATAAATATTCATGCTGCTTCGTTACCGTAGCAGATACCCTCTAAGGTAAGGAACGAGTCTTTATTGATACGTGTGTTTTACTCATAGTGTAGATGTGCAGAGGGTCTCCGGAGCGGAACCGGTTTGGTTTTAGGTCCGGGGACCCGCTGCTTCCCGAGATACAGGCCACTTTAGGGGGTACCGGTATCCCTCTGCTTTGTTTACATGCCGCGGTCCCGTGATCGGGATCCTTAAATGCAGAGGGATACCGGCACCTCATAAAGGGGCCTGTATCTCGGGAAGCAGGGAGTCCCCAGAACTAAAACCAATGCGGTTCAGCTCCGGAGACCCCCTGCACATGTACAATAGGAGTAAAAGTTGTTAAAAAATACTTTATTTGTTGCCGATGTTTGCGCTGAGAGAGCGGCTTGTCTCTCTCTGCTGCAAACATCTATCGCCACCAAAGGCTTATCGGAAGGCTTATCGGGAGCCAGCCTGTATCGGCACAGGCTCATCGGCAGCTTTGCTTTCGCAGTGCTTCGGCAGGGATTCGGAAGGATTCGGCCCTTACTGAATATTGCGTGTGTAAATCACCAAAATAGGCCTATTGCCCACCTATCCGCCACACTTGGCGAAAAGATTTTATCGGGGCTTACTGCATGAGGCCCCTAAAGACTAACTGATTAAAATCCTTATTTACCTCTATAATTAGAGGAAGGATGGTCCTGGCATTGAACCTTTCGCAACCAGCTGTATGAAAAGAAAACCTGCTTACCTGGACAGTTGTGAGGGGCGAGCTTTAAACCCTGGGTGGGAGGAGCCACTAACCTCCAACAGCTGAGACCGGCTGGACAAAGTTAAAAAACAGATACCCAGCAAGCTCTCAGAAACCCCAACAAATTACCACAATATATATACCCTTGTGTGCTGAGGAAAATCTCTCTCTGTTTCCAGCAGGTTTTATTTATCCTACATGGATTACCCAGGTGGAGCTGTTTAATTTACTCTTTGCAATCAACCAGCTATGCTGGATTTTCAGAATACTAGAGGCAGTTTCTAAAACAGGGATAAGTCCCTGTTTCATACCTCCCCTGTTTGTGGGAAGCTCGGGCTTACCACGACCGAAGTCCATCCTTCCACTCTCACTCAAGATACATCTGCAGATCGAATGAGAATGGATGGAGTAGGAGAACCCTCAGTCAGGCTGTGATTGGAGCACTTTCTCCAGGTCAGTAATGTATCTTCAAGAAGGTGCTTGAGCTCAGCACTCCTCAGTCACTCGAGGAGGACTTTTTAGAAGTACAGTCTTTCTTCTGACCACTTAGTCACGTGTTTTTTATCTGCGTCGGGCGATACTTTCTTCACTGAGTTTAGGGAGACCACTTGCAGCAGGATCTGTAGCCATATTCATGGGTGGTTCAAGCTGGGCAAAGTTTTTAACCATACCGAAAGACTCCCATGTCATCTCAGCTTGGTAATTACCTAGTGTTGATATTACGCTACTCAGTCATAATTAAGTTCTTCTTTCCGGAATTGTGAGGGAAGCCTATCGTAGTACTGAGATGGCATTGTAGGTGCGCTTATAGCAACACACAGCTTGCTTGAGTGTTGTGATGGTGAAGGGGTTAATAAAGGGTTAAGCCCACTTGTTAACCCTCACCCATGTGGTAGGGTCTTAGAGTGTCAGTTCTGGGACCCAGATGTCAAAAATGTATTACTGGTACTGTATAATGATTTTGCAACATTAAAGTCGTATCAGGGGTTCACAATAATATCCAATCTACCCAGATACATTCCCAGGTACACTGAGCCTAGTGTAGGGTTTCAGGGGGATGCTCCAGCTAAGTTATAAAGCTGAGAATGATTACGATGTCTAAAAGTTTTAAAAGTTATTTTTCTCATGTGTGCCAAGAATGAGGCTAGTGAATGTAGGGAATATATACACTCACTCCATCCCTGACACCAGAATAGGAACTCATACCTTTTAGCACACAGAAAACAGGACACAATATATTTTATTATGTGGTTATAGTTTAATGTGTATATATTGATAATCTGTATATGAACTGAGGGATTTCCAAGTCATGGATTCCAGCCAGCCCAGATGGCGACCAAGCGTGATGCCTCTGTGTCTGTGTGGTCCATACTTGAAGCCTCAGGGATGTCAAGGTGTTATCACCGGAGTGGTACTGCAGTTCTGCTTGAGTACCCACATCCTGGACTAACACAAGGCTATCCAGCAAACTTTTGCCAGAACCCAGACTCTGTGGAGCCTGGACAGCGGGTGGGCTTGGTATGGAAAGAGGCAGAGGTGCCAGGTTGGCGCATGCCCCTTTGCAACATGAGAAAATGTGCCCTCCCGGCTTTACAAAACCGGCAAATCGATGATTTGCTGTCAGGAGAATTCCCACCCTCTGATAGGCTGCCCAGGTTAGTGCATGACAGCCTGAAAGCATAAAGAGAGTTTGCAGCCAATCAAGAGCGCAGATTCCAAGCGCCAAACCAACAGCAGCAAATTAAAAGATGCTCTGGACTGAATAGACGCGTTCGGCTTAGAAGATATTGAACTCAGAAAATGTCCTATTCCCGCTTTTGAGAACGTAGCGGTCGCGTCTGGCATTGCATGCCAAAAACAGTTCCAGTACTTTTGTGAGTAACTGCCGGTCATTGGAAAGTGTCTCTAAAAAGGTAATCTTGGTGAATTTCATTCCAGAAACAGATTTATTCGTTAGCCCCCTTCCCACTAAGTGTGTTAATCTTGTGAATTGTGTTACATTGTGTGTATGTCTTTTCGTGACATAAATTACAATTTATTTTACCATCTTGTTTTGCTCAATCAATGATCCCGGTAATAAAAAGGTGTTAAGAAACCTGGTCTCCCTTGACAGGCTTTTAACTGGTGGCAGAATTGGGATCGATTGAGCCTATGTTATAAACTCTGCAGGGTCTTATAACATAGCAGGAAAATCGAAGATTGCGAGCTCCCAAAACAAGCGGGGACTTAAACACATTTCACAAAGCAGGGAAACCCCAGGTTCTATTTACCCCATAGATTAGTGCCTGCGGGCGAACGTGGACAAGCGATCAGGGCGGTACTGGTCATGGGACTGTGCCAGGATTGTGACCCGGTGTGAAAGCTATGGGCTACCGACAGACAGTCGGTCAAAGACACAGCTGGAGGAGGCCTTGGAGTTTCACGAAGCCAGTATTGCTTCACCCGAAGGAAATGGCCCCTCTGCTGTAGTTGCAGTGGTCACAGGTCAACCTGGGGTGCAGGAGGTTATTCCAGCCCCGGTGGTGGTGGAAGGACATGGGGAAGGAGCAGGTGCCCACTGGGAAATTGGTGGGGGACAGATTCCTGGGAGTGTGGCAGTATTAGCCCCTGTGGCTATCGGGCCGGACGTCCCTGGCATCACCGCACTCCTTGCCTCATGGGGATTGGAGGCTACCGCAGTCCTCCGGTGCACTCTAAACCTCTTTCCTCTTGTCAGCATCTTGTGTGATGAGGAAAATCTCTCTCTTTTCCAACAGGGGTTTTTTTATCCTACTTGGATTACCAAGGTGGATCTGGTTAATTGACTATCTGCAATCAACCTGCTCTCAGCTGAATTTTCAGAACACTAGAGGCAGTTTCTAAAACTGGGATAAGTCACTGTTACAGCATCTCTCAAAAGGCCTCATTTGTCTACTCGCAGCGATCTACTGCGATTTGGCCTGCGCATATCTCATCAGCGATCACAGGGTTTTAATATCAATTTTTATACTAGTGTACATGAGCAGGGGGTCTCCGTAGCAGAAACGCATTAATTTCAGGTCCAGGGACACCCTGCTTCCCGAGATACAGCCCCCATTATGTGGTGCCAGTATCTCATACGCATTTAAATGTCCCGGTCACGGGATGCAAGACATTTAAATGCATAGGAGATACCAGAACCCCATAACAGGGCCTGTATCTGAAAAAGCAGGGGGTCCCGGACCTGAAATCAATGCGGTTCTGCTCCACAGACCCCTTGCTCATGTACACTAGTAACAAAATTGTTATTAAAACAGCTTCATTTACTTAGCGACTAGCTGCTAAGGCAATGAAGGGGTTCAACTGAAATAGCCTTTTTATTGGGGGCAGAGGGGGTGGATAAAGAGGGCAGTAGCCCCAGGGTCAGTGGTTAGGCCTGTTGAGAATAATGCGGTAGTAGTTAACCCCTTCACTACCATAGGGGTGGGAACCGGTGTGATAATGAAGGGGTTATCCAGTCCTGCTACCCCCCAGAAGGCCTAAACACCCACCATTTGGGCTACTACCCATTTCACCCTCCTACAATAAACAAAAAAACACACAACAACCCTACTACCCACCTCATCTACCCCCAACAACCCCCCAACCCAACACATACAGTACAGTAATAGGCAAAATGACTATTATCCAGATATGGATAATAGCTAATTTGCCCATACAAAATTGAACATTAGCCATCCAGCATAAATAAAGTAAATATAACTTTCCAATTACCCCTGCCATCACAATTGGCATCCACATCAGCATACTCCAGGACCATGTCCTCTATTGGCAGCAAGAGAATACGAAAAAATACAATTTAATTGCCCCTAACCCTTTAATCACCTAAATTAAGGGTTTAATCCCTGTCCCCCGCTACACACCCAGGAGGCCTAAACACTATATCCACCCTCTATCCATTTATTGGAACAGTGGCACATCATGTCCATATAATATGGGCATGATAAGCCACTATAGCAGTCAATTAACAATCTAATAAAAATCATTAAGGCCAAAAATACACAATAATAAAAGAAATACACAAGCATCTAAACACCCCAACAATAAAAGAACTAAAAAGCCTAAAGAACACATCAATATAATTAATCTATCACCAAAACAACAACAATTAAATTATGTTATTCCAAAACATAAGAAAACAATTAAATAAATACCTATCCAACCGATCAATTAAATAAATAAAACCACTAGCCAACAAATCAATTAAATAAATTATACAGCTAATCAACAAAACAATTAAATACATACAGCAAAACCGCTAACCAATCCTAAAATGTATTAAAACAAGCCATCCAATTACCAAACAATTTAGTGATAACAATAAACAGAAATAGAAAAAAAACAATCAATTGTAAACAAGCATTTGCCAAAATAATGCATTGCCATCACTGTATTTATTTATATTAAAGGGGCACAGATTAATACATTAGCAGTCAATGGGCAATGAAAAACATAAAAATAAAAAAATACAATAAAAAAATTAAAACAACAATTACATACATTCTATATTTATTTTACCTTTAGAAGTCTTCACCCTCCGAATCCTGGCATGTCAGGAAGTTCTGGATCTGCAACGTCATCAACTGCAATCCGACTCCATCCTCCATCAGCATCGGGTAAAAAAATCTTCTTTCTTTCATCTTCTTTCACCTTCTTCTAGCTTCATCTGTCATTCGTTTCTTCTTTTCTTTAAACTTCTATCTTTTTTAGTTGTAATCCAAAGTACCCCATGTTAAATCCAGCAACGGAAGTTGCCTCATCGTCTTCTTGAGCTAAAATGAGACAGAACAAGCATTTTATAGGGCCTGTGATGTCACATTTTAGAGTCAGATGGTACAGATCAAATCAGATTGGACGCTGTATCATTTGACAGGCATTTTATTTTTTTAGGATGTGACGTCATCTCAAGGTTAGTTGCATCACATCCTTTAAACCACATGGTTGATATCACGTGGTATTACAGCCAATGGGACTGTCTTCAATCCCATCGGATCTAGTACCATGTGATATGTTCTGTTAGTTAAAAAGGATGTGACATCGCTTTAAAGGATAATGTCAAATCCTTTAATACTAAGGTAATGAAGTTGCCTGTAAATGCATTTTTCATGCATTTGATTCATGCCGGGGGGCTCCGGTGCTGGTATTCATGCGTATCAGCTCTGGAGACCCAGGGCATCAATCCAAAGCAGGAAAAATGCAATTTTTTCTAAGTCCTTCTCCGCCGCCTCTGAAACTTCTCACCAGCTTCACTCCAACTTTTTCTGGCAAGAGCAATTTGGAGGAAATTGCAATTTTAGAGCCTCGATAAGCCTCGATTGCCTTATCAAGGCTACTTGAATTGTACGCATTTCAAAACTGTCGATAAGGGGCTTATCGTGTTTATCGTGTCTTACTTGGCGATGTGTTTTGGAGGAGAGCACAAATGGAGACAAAATGCATTTCCCGCCTACTTATTGAGACTTTCTGAATCGCTGTAGGCATTTTTGCCCAATAACAGCTAAAATGCCTCTATAAGTGGGTTATGATGGCTACTAGAATAGGCCCCTTAGATTTACTAATTCAGTTAATGTAGAGGGGGAGGGGGCTTGGCCCAGTATTAAAGGGGTTACACCCCAGTTGGCCACCCCCTACCCTCGCATAGGAGGCGAGGGGTTAACTGGAATAAGGTTCAGTACTGTATTTATGCCCCTGCTTCAGCACCAAATGTGTGTCCCCCAGTAAATGTGTTTTTTCCCAATTTCAGTGTTTGCACCAACACCTAAACTGGGATCAAGCTGGGAGGGAAAGGGTTGATGTTAGTTTTGTGTTTATAGCCATTTGTTCCCTTTCCCGCCTTTGCAGTCTCCATTTTGCAGTCTCTCGATAGGTCACCATTGGAGCCCCATGTAACCCTATGGAGATCCCGGCAATTTGGGTCCGATATCACAGAAGACCTGAAGGTGGCGCCCAAGAGGAGGAGCGGCGGTTCCCCATTTAAAGTGAATGGAGTAATGCATTTCAATTGGAATTCCTCGACTCCGACCTCCAGGAACGGGCTGGCAGCCAGCCAGACCACAGAACTGCAAAAGCGGAAACAATGTCTTAAAAGAGCTTTGATCAGGCCTCAGTGAAGTTCACGACCAATTGGCGTGGGAAAATTTTGATCTAGGGCATCCCAGAATAAAAATGTTTTGCCCCTAGACCCTAGGAATCCCCTCACTCAACCCCAACCGGGTCCGACAATTAATGGTGGTGAGAAAGGGTCGCACTCACCACGAGGGTAGCACCATTGCCCGCAATGGTGGAGAAAGCCACGTGGCTTTCAAACAACTAAGTCCAAAACAGTGAAAACCCAAAGTCCATAACTCCGGATCTGTTAGGACTAGAGGGCCGGTATTTGACCACCATGTAGTCATAGTTCCGGCATGACTGCATGGCAAATGCCAACCCTCCCTGAGTAACAGGACGGAGTCAGGGTAATGGTTTAGTTTGGGTTTCTGCCATTGACTTCAATGGCAGAGAAAAGCCACTTTTGTGAAATGTGTCTTTAACATGTATTTTTATAGAAATGTACTGTATTTGGTGTCTGGCATAAAAGCCGGGGAAAGATACTGGCTCTGCAGTATGTAAATGTTCAGGGGTGCGACACACTGTCTGCAACAGGCCCCCTGATCAAAGGCTCCCCCACCCTGTTTGTATATACTAGGGTGGAACAGAGCATGCCTTGAATGGTTCTACAAGGGTCATACTTCACACCTTTAGACAAAGGGTCTCCTGGCCAGATCCCCTTCTGGCAGACTCAGAGGCGCCTATTCTTTAGTGTGGGGTTAGGAAAATGACTCCCTGATTAGAATAATACCCACCCCTGTGGGCAGGTATTACCTGACTTCCCACATGAGGTGGCAAGAGGTAATTGGGTGGAGGTAATTGGTAACCAATACCTGGCACCCAATGTTAAGGAATAGGGCTGAAACCCCATATAAATGAGTGTAAGCCCTACTGTATGCCCAGTGTCTTCGTTACAACATCTACTTGTTACCTGATGCCTGAATGAATTGCCAATCCAGATCCTGATTGCTTCATTGCCCAAACCCTAAGAAAGTGTTCATATTCTGTGTGTTATTTGTATATTTTGTGTGTTCACCTTTTTCAAGGAATAAACTTTCTTTATTATATCTAAGTCGCATTCAATTCAACCCAGTTAATTTGTGTATATTATAACCCTGCACAAGCTCCCATGACAGTTATGTTAGAGAAAAACAAGAACGCAGCGCACACCTCATAGTGTAGTATTAAAATTTACTTGACAAGAAAAAGAAAAAATGCACTTACAAAAAATCAGTGCAATGTGAGCACTGAATATGAACACTCCAGCAGCTTGGTAGTCAGGATTCTCTGCCCGGTCACACACACACACACACACACACACACACACACACACACACACACACACACACACACACACACACACACACACACACACACACACACACACACACACACACACACACACACACACACACACACACACACACACACACACACACACACTATCCATGCATCATATATACACACACAAACACACCATCTATGCATCATATATACACACACCATCCTTGCAACACACACAAACACACCATCCATGCATCAGATATACACACACCTTCCATGCATTATATATATGTAGTCAGGCTGGTTTCTTTGGCTACTAAGTCTACCCTCCCTGGCAGTAAGTCCTGGTAAGAACAGGCCTTCCAGGAGTTATCACGGATTTTCCCCACTCACAGTAGCTTCTTGAGTGACAACAGAGGTGATAGGACTAGGCCAGTGTGTGTCCAATCACTGGATTCAGACCTGGTGCCTACTTCCCTTGTACGTAAGGCGCTGCACTGCTAAATTTAGTCAGCGCCTCTACCTCCTTGAGAGAGGCTGGTCTACCTTAACAACTGTGCAGGGCTCTGCCAAGTTTGTACTCCCTCCCCTATGGGAGTTGAGGGGGAGACTATAGCCTTTACTCCACTAGGGAGAAAAGGAAGAGCATTGTCTGCTTCAGGTGCCCTTGGCCTGGAGTTGAGGTCCAGGGTACATCCTGAGGGTGAAGCTCCAAGAAGTGAGCTGTGTATGCTGTAACATCTGCCAGTGCACTAAATAAACTGATGCTGTTGAAATATATCCTCTTGCCTGAGACTGCAATCTATCAGGGGGAGTGGAAGTGAGTTTTCCTGCAGGTATTGTCTCCACATCCCTGTAGCCTGCAAGAGATGGAGGCGCTGACACACAGAGAGCGAGAGACAATCAGATCCTACCCTAGAAGCCAGTCCTGTTTTCCTTCACAACACCGCAGGAGACTCAGATCTACTGTAATCCAGCAGGTATGCACCACACCACACCATGTAGTAGTGAAATCTCCCAGAGGGTGGGGGAAACACCGCTACATATACACACACACATACTTACACACACACCATCCATGCATCAGATATACATACTTACACACACTTACTTAGCATTACTAGGGCCTCGGCCAGGGTGGCACTGAGCGGGCGAGCACGCTCACGCTGGCCGCGATGAAACACATTGCAGCAATGTGTGTGGCCAGCGTGAGCAAGCGCCTGCGCCCGCTTGGCGCTAAGAGCAAGTAAATTTGATTTTGCTGCTCGCAAGCGCGTCATGTGGGCGGTTCGCCCAATGAGGGCAAACCAGCTCTGTGATGTCGTGGCCGCGCCCCCAGGTGAGCGCGTGCCTAGGCGGCCACGAATTGCCCGGCCGAGCAGGGCGCAGTGCACGAGCGCCAGCGCGCCCATTCCCTGCCTGGCCGAGGCCTAGCAGCACACTGCTGGCAGCCCGGAAGAGGAGAGGAGGAGCTGCTGGGCTATGCAGCTCCACCTGCTGGCAGGAATGTACAGTGTGCGCACACAGCTTGTCTCCTCTGCAGACGCACCAATATTTTTAAATGTGACTGGCCTGGGAGGATATTACCCCCCCCCCCCCCCCGCCCCCTGGGCATTCCGCCCCTGATTGAACTTGCTTTAGAAGCGGAATGACCTAAGGTG
>WSYH01008371.1:0-29406 GCA_036426205.1 Ascaphus truei
GAAAAAAAGGGCAGGGAGGGGGGAGGGGGGAAAGAGGTCGGGAAGGGGGCGAGGGGGCGAGGACAGGGAGGGGGAGATGGGGGGGCGAAGGGCAGGGAGGGGGGAGAGGGGGCGAAGGGCAGGGGAGGGGGTGAGAGGGGGCAAGGGGCAGGGAGGGGGAGAGGGAGGAAAAGGGCAGGGAGGGGGGAGGGGGGCGAATGGGCAGGGAGGGGGGTGAGGGAGGGTAGGGAAGGGAGGGGGGAGAGGGAAAGGGAGGCGGTCAGGGCAAGGGGAGGCGGGGGGGAGGGGCAGGAGGGGGGGGTGGTTGGCGAAGGGAGGGGGGGGGCAGGGAAGGGGCGACGCAGGGAAGGGGCGAAAGGCAGGGGATTGGTGGTGAGGAAGGGGCGAAATGCAGGGAGGGCGGGTGGAAGGGCAGGGAGGGGGTGAAGGGCAGGGAGGGGGCGAGGGGGCAGGGGGGGGCCAAACGGCAGGGAGTGGGGCGAAGGCACGGAGGGACAAGACCTGGCAAGCAAAGGGTCGAAGGGCAGAGAGAGGGCGAAGGGCAGGGAGGGGGGAGAGGGGTAGGGCAGGGAGGGGGGAGAGGGAAGGGGCAGGGGGGGGAGGGGCAGGGAGGGGGGTGGGGCGGGAGGGGGGAGGGGCAGGGAAGGGCGAAAGGCAGGGAAGGGGCGAAAGGCAGGGAGGGGGCGAAGGGGCGAAAGGCAGGGAGGGGGGAAGGGCAGGGAGGGGGCGAAGGGTAGGGAGGGGGCGACAAGGGAAGGGACGGGGGCGAAGGCAGGGAGGGGAGCAAAGGGCAGGGGGGATTTGGGGGCGAAGGGCCGGAAGGGCAGGGATGGGGCGAAAGGGCAAGGGAAGGGGTCGAAGGGCAGGGAGGGGCCAAAGGGGCGAGGGCAGAGGAGGGGACAAAGGGCAAGGCGTGGGCGAAAGGGCAGGGGGGAGGGGGGCAAAGGCAGGAAGGGCGGCGAGGGGGCAAGGACAGTGGAGGGGGGAAGGGTCGGCAAGGGTCAAAGGCGGTAGGTGGGTGAAGGGTCTAAGGGCAGGGAGGGGGGGAAAGGCAGGGCGATTGATGGCGGGGCGAAGTGGGCAGAGGGGGCAAAAAATCATTGATAGGGAGGGAGGGGGCGAAGGGGCGACGGGAGGAGGGGGAGAAGGGCGTAGGAAGGGCGGGGGCGAAAGGGAGGGAAGGGGCGAAGGGCAGGGAGGGGCGAAGGGCAGGGAGGGGGAACAAGGGAAAGGCAGGGAGGGGTCGAAAAGAGCAGGGAGTGGGAGGGGCGAAGGCCGAGGCAGGGAGGGGCAAAGGGCAGGGAAGGGCGAAGGGCCTGAAGGGCAGGGGGGGAGGGGGCCAAAGGGCCAAGGACGGGGGCGAAGGGCCAGGGAGGGGAAAAGGGGAGACGAGGGCAGGGAGAGGGGCGAAGGGTTAGGGAGGGGGCGACACGAAGGCAGGGGGGGGCAAGGGCAGGGAGGGGGCGAGGGCAGGGGGGGGAGAAGGGCAGCGATGTTTTTTTTTTTTTTTTTCTCTTTTTTTTTTTGGGTTTTTTTTTTTGCGAAGGGCGCAGCGAGGGGGTGAAGGGCAGGAGGGGGCGACGCGAAGGGGCGAGGGCAGGGAGGGGGGGCGGAAGGCAGGGAAGGGCCGAGGGCCAGGGGGGGCGAAGGGCACCAGGGGGGGGCGAAGGGCAGGGAGGGTGCGAAGGGCAGGGAGGGGGAGAGAAGGGAAGGGGTGC
This sequence comes from Ascaphus truei, assembly GCA_036426205.1. Classification (NCBI taxonomy): domain Eukaryota; kingdom Metazoa; phylum Chordata; class Amphibia; order Anura; family Ascaphidae; genus Ascaphus; species Ascaphus truei. The sequence goes on from WSYH01008371.1 coordinate 1,719, forward strand.
GAGGGCAGGGGGGAGGGGGCGAAAGGCAGGAGGGGGCGAAGGGCAGGGAGGGGGCCGAAGGGCAGGGGGGGGCCGGAAAGGGGCCGACGGAAAGGGCGGGGGGCGAAAGGGCAGGCTAGGGATGGGGGCGAAGGGTCGGCGAAGGCAGGGAGGGTGCGAAAGGGGAGATGAAGGGCGGGGAGGAGGGGGCGAAGGGCCGAAGGGCAGGGAGGGGGCGAGGGCAGGGGGGGCCACAAAGGGCGGGAGGGGGCAAAGGCGGAGGGGAGGGGGCGAAGGGCAGGGAGGGGGCGAAGGGCAGGGAGGGGGCGAAGGGCAGAAGGGCAGGGAGGGGGCGAAGGACAGGGAAGGGCCGAAGGGCCGAAGGGCAGGGAGGGGGCGAAGAGCAAGGAGGGGGCGAAGGGCAGGGAGGGGGGCGAATGCGGGGGTGCGAAGGGCAGGGACTAGGGCGAAGGGCAGTGAGGGGCGCGGAAGGTAGGGAGGGGCAAAAACAAGTGTTTATATGGGGGCAATTTGTTTTGTTATTTCTGTTTTGTCTCGGGGGGCCAACGGGCAGGGGATTGGGGCGAAGGGAAGGGAACGGGGTCTGCGACAGGGCAAGAAGGGAAGGGATGGCGGAGAAGGGAAGAAGAGGCGGGAGGGGACGGAAGGGTGCCACCGAAAGGACAGGGAAGGGGGAGAAACAGGGCAGGGAAGGGGGCGAAAAGCGAAGGGCAGGGACAGCGTTGGCGAGGGGTGCGAAGGGCAGGGAGTAGGGACGAAGGTGTGATAGTGTTTTATGGAGCGATATTAGGGGTTGATAGCGAAGGGCAGGGAGGGAGGAGAAAGGCAGGGAGGGGGTTGAAGGGGACAGGGAGGGGGCGACGAGCCTAGGGGTGCGAAGGGCAGGGAGGGGGCAAAGGGGCGAAGGACAGGGAGGGTGAGCGAAGGGCACGGGAAGGGGGCTGAAGGGCAGGGAGGTGGCGCAGGGCAGGGAGGGAGGCGCAAGGCGAAGGGAGGGGGTTAAAGGGCAGGGCGAGGGGGTGAAGGGTGGGGGGGGCGTGATGAAGGGTAGGGGACGGGGGCGAAGGGAAGGGAAGGGGGCGGAGGGCAGGGAGGGGGAGAAGGGCAGGGAGGGGGTGGGCGCGGAAGGGCCGGAGGGGGTTGAAGGGCCGAAGGGCCGGGACGGGGCGAACGAAGGGCAGGGGAAGGGGCGAAGGGCTGACGGGCAGGGAGGGGCGACGAGCAAGGAGGGGGCGAAGGGCAGGGAGAGGGAGGGGGGAAGGGCAGGGAGTTTTTTTTTTTTTTTTTTTGGGGGGCGGAAGGGCAGGGAGGGGGCCAAAGGGCAGGGCCCCACGGGGGCGAAGGGGCGTAGTGATGGAAGGGGCAAAGGGCCGGGAGGGGGCGAAGGCAAGGATTTTGGGGCGGGGAGAAAGGGAAGGGCGGGGGGAGCAGGGGCCAAAGGGCAGGGAGGGGGCGAAGGCAGGGCGGGGGCGAAGGTAGGGAGGGGGCGAAGGGTAGGATGGGTGCGCGAAGGGCAGGAGGGGGCGAAGGGAGGCGAGGGGGCAAAAGGGCAGTGAGGGGGCGAAGGGCATGGAGGGGACTATTAAGGCCGAAGGACAGACGACGGGGGCTGAGAAGGGGCATGGAAGGGAGAAGGGCTCCGAGGGAACGGGAGCTGGGCAGAGTGGGAGGAAGGGCAGGTGAGGGGGAGAAGGGAAGGAAGGGTGCGAAGGGGAGAAGAAGGGCAGCGGAGGGGGAGAAAGGAAGGGAGGGAGGCGAAAGCAGGGAGGGGGGTGAAAAGGGCAGGGGAGGGGCGAAGGGCAGGGAGGGGGCGAAGGGCAGGGAGGGGTGAGGGCAGGGAGGGGGCGAAGGGAAGGCGGCCAGGGGGAGAAGGGCAGGGAGGGGGCGATCATGAAGGGGCTCGGAGAAGGGGCAGGGAGGGGAGAAGGGCAGGGAGGGGGACTAAGGGGCGAAGGGCAGGGACTGGGGGCGAAGGGAGTGAGGGAGGGGGGCGGGAGCGAAGGGCACGGAGGGGCGAAAGGGCAGGCGAGAGGTCGGGGAGGACAGGGGCTGGCGAAGGGCAGGGAGGGGGCAAAAGGCCGGAGGGGGCTGAAGGGCAGGGGGGACAGGGCAGGGGGCGAAGGGGCAGGAGGGGGGGGTGGAAGGGCAGGGAAGGGGGGGTGGGGTGGGGGGAAGGACAGGGGGTTGGGGTGAGGGCAGGGTGGGGTGGTGGTGAAGGGCAGGGAGGGAGGGGGTGAAGGGTAGGGAGGGTGGGGGTGGGGGTGTGAGGCAGGGCGGAGGGGTGGAAGGCAGGGCCGGGGTGGGGTGAATGGCAAGGGCTGGGGGGGGGTGAAGGGCACGGCGGTGGGTGAAGAGTGAAGAGAGGGCAGGGGGGGGGGGGTGGTGAAGGGCAGGCGGGGGGTTTTGTGAAAGGCAGGCCGGGGGGGGGGTTGAAAGGCAGGCCGAGGGTGGGGGTGAGAACGGCAGGGACGGGGTGGGGGTCTTTGAAAGGCAGGGCCAGGGTGGCGGGTGAAAAGGAGGGCGCAGGGTGGGGGTGTGAAAGGGCAGGGCCGGGGGGGAGGTTGAAGGGCTAGCGGCGGGGGGTGGGGGTAAAAAGCAAGGGCGGGTTGTTGTGAAGTGAATTAAAGATCCCTTCTCCTGCGTTTATTACTCGCAACGGGCCCTGCGCCCTCCTCTTGCTCAGGTGGTACCGGGCGCCATCCTCCTCCTCGGGTTCCTTGGTGGTTCCGTTCCACCCGGCGAGCGGAGAGAGAACGCTTAGATGAGGAGCGGTGGTGTGGGCAGCCGGCCCGTAATGCTCCGACGGAGCAGAGCCGGAGGAGAGGCTTCTGGGATGGTGAGCGGGTGCGCGGCTCCAGGCCGTAAGGTGAGAGCGGACGGGACGGGCTAATGGGGTGGGGGGGGGACGTTGCGGATGTCGGTCTGTGGGAGGGAGAACCGGGAGGGGGGAGACGGGTGAGCACCGGTGGGGTGGAGGAGCAACCGGGGGAGAGGAGTGAGCGCCGGGAGAGAGGGTGATCTTTGGAGGTCCGCGGAAGTGAGTAGATGATAGGGGGGTGCGTCTTAGTGCAGGGCTCAGCGCGGGAAGCGGAGGGGTGAGAGGGGGGATGGCGAGGGTGGATGGCGAGGGTCGAGTGAGGGAGAGCTGTGGGCGAGCCGTTGAGGAGGAGCCAGAGGGGTGTGTGGTTCTATGTGTCTGTGTGTGACCGGCCAATGAGAGGTGTCTGCGGGGTGCGGGCGGGCACAATAGGGGGAACATCTGTATTGGCTGAGCAGAGTGCACGGGCCAAAGTCCAAGTGATGCCACTAGGACCACCGGGGACACATGTACAGACAAGGCAGACCATAGATACAACGGTTTTGAGAGACTATAGACTATATGATATCTGATCGAGGAAGGGGGGGTGTGGAGAGGGACGGCGTTACATAATTTCTCCGGTCTGAAGCTAAGAACGGCAGCGCATGGAGCTCGTTCACAAGCACAGCATCAGAACGGCCTTGCAGGACTTTCCGGTGGCAATTATTATTTATTTTTAACTATAGGTTTCAAGCAGGGGGTCTCCAGGGCTGATTCATCTCAGTTCCGGGGACCCTCTGCTTCCGATACAGAGCTCTGTGGATCAAGTCTCAAAGTGAGAAAACATCACTACACAAGACAAGACTTCACAACAACAAACATATCCTACGTAATATAACAACATACGATCCTATAGTATAACAAATATATCCTAATATAACAACATAATCAAATAACAAATATATCTATATTATAACAAAAGTTATCCCTATAGAGTAACAATAGATCCTATATATAACAAAGATCATCTGTATATAAAAAAAATATCATAATAAAAAAAATATCCTAATTGAAATCTCACATTTGCGCAGAACTTTGAAACCTACAAAATTCCAAGGCGTTTTACATAAAAAAATGGCAAGCTTAATAAAAAGAAATATCACCATCAATTAAAAATCTATGTGCATGGCTGTGGCCCTTTATTTACTGCTATTTAATTCAGGAGAAAAGTAGCAACATGTGTAAGGCCAATCTTGCTAATGACACTTGGCAGACATTTGCACAGTTCCAGTGGGAATAAGGTGTGATGTTGATGTGGAAGCAATTTGAAAAACAAAAACAAAAGAAAAAATACAAATGTTCACCTTCGAAGTCAGTAGAGACCTTTTATCAGCTCCTTTGTATTAAATATTATTGTACAAGTGTTGTGTGAAAAAGTATAAAGCAAGTTGTTTAACACGTTACATTTAAACATAACATGAAAAATAATATCTAACACATGCTCACCCCCAGGCTTTCATTAGAGCACTGAGGAGGGTGCATGTAACTCTGCCTCAACAATGAATCCTGACCCAAGAGCTGACAATCCATTTCTTACCTAAAACGGCGGGATGAAAGCCGCCAGTGTGACGTTCTCCTATTTAACGGTTACGAGCCTCTCCTTTGCTAGCAATGCACATGAATAACTTTTATTTTAAGTATTCAATCTTCTTCACTCTTCTAGTTTTTACATTGGGGTGGGTTATTAATAAAACTATAATACATGTTACCATAATCTTCCAATGATATCTATTAACCATAGTCCTGTTTATTTAACCAGTTCTGGGGGGGCATGATTGAGAGAGGTGGCGGGGTGTTATATAACAAATATATCCTATATATAACAAATATATCCTATATATAAAAAAATATATCCTATATATAAAAAAATATATCCTAATTAGAAATCTGCACATTTTGCGCAGAACTTTGAAAATCCTACAAAATTTCCCAAGGGTTTTACATAAAAAATGGCAAGCTTAATAAAAAGAAATAATCACCATCAATTAAAAATCTATGTGCATGGCTGTGTGGCCCTTTATTTACTGCTATTTAAATTCAGGAGAAAAGTAGCAACATGTGTAAGCCAATCTTGCTAATGACACTTGCAGACATTTGCACAGTTCCAGTGGGAATAAAGGTGATGTTGATGTGAAAGCAATTTGAAAACAAAAACAAAAGAAAAATACAAACTGTTCAACCTTCTGCAGTCAGTAGAGACCTTTTATCAGCTCCTTTGTATTAAATATTATTTGTACAATGTGTTGTGTGAAAAGTATAAAGCAAGTTGTTAACACGTTACTATTTAAACATAACATGAAAAATAATATCTAACACATGCTCACCCCCAGGCTTTTCATTAGAGCACTGAGAGGGTGCATGTAACTCTGCCTCAACAATGAATCCTGACCCAAGAGCTGACAATCCATTTCTTACCTAAAACGGCGGGATGAAAGCCGCCAGTGTGACGTTCTCCTATTTAACGGTTACTGAGCCTCTCCTTTTGCTAGCAATGCCATGAACTACCTTTTATTTTAAGTATTCAATCTTCTTTCACTCTTCTAGTTTTACATTGGGGTGGGTTATTAATAAAACTCTATAATACATGTTACCATAATCTTCCAATGATATATATTAATCATAGTCCTGTTTTATTTAATCAGTTCTGGGGGGGCATGATTGAGAGAGGTGGGGGTGTGAGGGAAAGAGAGGTGGGGCGTGGGAGAGAGAGGTGGGGGCGTGGGAGAGATAGAAGGGTAGGAGAGAGAGAGATAGAGAGAGAGAGGTGGGGGTGTGGGAGAGATAGAAGGGCAGGAGGGAGAGAGGTGGAGGCGTGGGAGAGAGGTGGGGGCGTGGGAGAGATAGAAGGGTTGGAGGGAGGGAGAGAGGTGGGGTGTGGGAGAGGTGGAGGCGTAGGAGAGATAGGGTAGGAGGGAGAGAGGTGGGGTGTGGGAGAGGTAGGGGCATGGGAGAGATAGAAGGGTAGGAGGGAGAGAGGTGGGGTTTGAGGGAGAGGTGGAGTGTGAGGGAGAGAGGTGGGGGTGTGGGAGAGGTGGGGGCATGGGAGAGAGGTGGGGGCATGGGAGAGATAGAAGGTTAGGAGGGAGAGAGAGAAAGAGGTGAGGTATGGGAGAGGTGGGGGCGTGGGAGAAGTGGGGGCGTGGGAGAGATAGAAGGGTATGAGAGAGAGGTGGTGTGTGGGAGAGGTGAGGGCGTAGGATAGATAGAAGGGTGTGAGGAGAGAGAGGTGGGTGTGAGGGAAAGAGGTGGGACATGGGAGAGAGGTGGGGGCATTGGAGAGAGGTGGGGGCATGGGAGAGATAGAAGGGTAGGAGGGGGAGAGACAGGTGGGGTTGTGTGAGAGTTGGGTGTGTGAGAGAGATAGAAGGGCAGGAGGGAGAGAGAGGTGGGAGAGGTGGGGGCATGGGAGAGAGGTGGGGGCGTGGGAGGGATAGAAGGGTAGGAGGGAGAGAGAGAAAGAGGTGAGGTATGGGAGATGTGGGGGCGTGGCAGAGATAGAAGGGTATGAGAGAGAGAGCGGTGGTGTGTGGGAGAGGTGAGGGCGTGGGAGAGATAGAAGGGTGTGAGGGAGAGAGAGGTGGGGTGTGAGGGAAAGAGGTGGGACATGGGAGAGAGGTGGGGGCATTGGAGAGAGGTGGGGGCATGGGAGAGATAGAAGGGTAGGAGGGGGAGAGAGAGGTGGGGTGTGTGAGAGAGATAGAAGGGCAGGAGGGAGAGAGAGGTGGGGCGTGGTAGAGAGGTGGGGGCGTGGGAAAGATGTGGCAGTGTGGGAGAGATAGAAGGGTAGGAGGGAGAGAGAGAGAGGTGGGGTGTGGGAGAGGTGGGGGTGTGAGAGAGATAGAAGGGCAGGAGGGAGAGAGAGGTGGGGGCGTGGGAGAGATAGAAGGGTAGGGGGGAGAGAGAGAGAGGTGGGGTGTGGGAGATAGATGGGGGTCTCGCAAGGACGCCAACACTGGGAGGGGGGTAAGTGGAAACTGTAGTCCTGGGCCCTGGGAAAGCTGTCTGTGGCCCTTTATGTGCGTTACCAACAGTTAAGGCAAATCTTGTTATACTATTGAGAAATGTAACATTTTAACACTTATTAACATTTTCCATTATTATAGTGTCCTTCCTTCATTTATTTTAATTGTACATTAATACAAATAAATATTCATTAATATTGTTGAGGTATATATGAATATCCATTATTATACACCTATATTAGTTCACACAAACATATCAACATAATCACTAAAAACCATAATATAAGTGTGTATAAGGCTTGGTAACATTTATGTTTGAAATTATAAATCACTATTGTGGGCATCCTAAGCCCTTAGTTTGTTGTTTATAACCAGGGATAGCAGGTCTCATCACATTTCTATGAAGATTCATGTAGAATATAGTTTTTCCATAGACAATGTATCACATATCTTAGGATATGTTCTATTACGGGAACATTAAAAACCTATGACCTGGAACTCTCTTTATGTTCAACAGAAAGATCCATGGCATAATTGGGCATTTATATGCCTGTATTTAATTGTATTCTGAAGCCCTCTCTAGAACCGGGCAACTCCACCATATCACAATCATGGAACCCCTTCCTACCCATGCCCTACAGCAGGGGTGCTCAACACCCGTCCTGAAGACCCCCAACTGTTCAGGTTTCCAGGATATCCCAGCTTCAGCAGAGGTGGCTCAATCAGTCCCAGCTTCAGCACAGGTGACTCGATCAGTCCCAGATTCAGCACAGGTGGCTAAATGAGTCTTTGCTTCAGCACTGGTTGAGTCACCTGTGCTGACGCAGGGATATCTTTAAAACCTGAGCTGTTGGGGGTTGTTGAAGACTGGTGTTGAGCCCCCCCCCCAGTCCTACAGCATCGCTTAGAAGAATGAGTAAACAAGTTAATTATCTTTCAAGGATAATTTTTTTTTAATTTTGACTGATATTGAAGAAGAAAACATAATTTATCCCATTACTCCACAGACTATATATTTTCCCATGATTTTGCAAAGTTTGGTTCTTCTTTTCTGGTCTACATCTGATCATAATGTTATATAGTGGTACGTCAGTATAGAAAAAGTATGTAAAATTGTGTTGTTTACCTTTAGAATCAGGTTTTTTTATGCACACGTAATGCTTAATTTAAGGATATTGCCATATTTCACAATGACACATCTTGGATATCTGAGAAATATTGGTGTTTATTATTTATGAAAAGAAAATCAGCTATTCTGCAGATTCTAGTTTGGTTCCAATTCATTAGGTTTCCGTTTCCATGTCTGGGGGGATTTCTGATTGACCCGTGATAGGAGTGAGGGGGGAGGAAAAGTACTTTGTTTTTTGTTTATAGAAACTGAATCTCATGTGTGTACCTGGCCTTTGTATTTTGTCTATCTAGCACAGTGGCTTCCAACCTTTTATTTGGTTAGGGAACCCTATAATTATATAGTGTGAAAAACTGCTGAACCCCAACCTTCTCTAATAGTGCGTCTGAGATCAGGTGCATTGTAAGGAACCCCAACCCTCTCTAATAGCACATCTGAGATCTGATGCATAGTAATGAACCCCAACCCTCTCTAATAGCACGTCTGAGATCTGATGCATAGTAAGGAACCCCAACCCTCTCTAATAGCACGTCTGAGATCAGATGCATTTTAAGGAACCCCGACCCTCTCTAATAGGGCGTTTAAAATCAGATGCATTGTAAGGGACCCCAACCCTCTCTAATAGCGCGTCTGAGATCAGATGCATTGTAAGGAACCCCAACCCTCTCTAATAGCTTGTCTGATCAGATACATTGTAAATTTGTATGTAATTGGTACAATTTTTAGATGACCTGAACATTGCACAGAACCTTTCAGGGACACCCTGGGATCCCAAGGGTTGACCCTGTTGACAAACACTGATCTAGTACAATGTATCTACATCTATAGCTGCACAGAGTTATTTCTCCATGTGAACCCACCGTTTTTTATTTCTTTGTGAATGCGAGTCTAACAAGCTGGTGATTTGGGGCTGGTAATCAATACATTGTGAAATCAAACCTATCCAGTTTTTTCTGCTGGTTTAATGATTCTGGGCTTCTTATTCTCCCAGATTTAATATTGGAGAATTTTTGGAAGAAATTAGGTAAATAGTTTAGTAGGAATTGTTTGATAAGATAAGAACCCCCTTGACCCCCCTTATCTGCCCGTTTTCCTATCCGCTGTAAAACCTCTCACCCTATTTGATGCGGGGCTTTCTTTAGTACTTAGTATTTAGCCGTTTTTCCATCCCAAATGTTTGGATTCCCTTATTGTATTAGGCCAGACCTTTTCTGAATGGAGAGGAAAACCTGGAATTTTACTCTTTTTTTGCTCTTCTTATAGTACTTTTGCTTGGTCCACTATTGCTATATTGTAATTTCAAGGCTCTTAAATTGACCGGCAGGATGAATCAGTTTGGGGGTAATTCTGTGGATGTGCTGTTTCTAAAATATACATCAAGGGTACGACTCATTTTCCCTTTTATTGTTATATCTTTTAGTAAAGTTTCATTATTTAACCTCCATGACTTTGGGGAGAGGGGAATCCTTTAGAACAGCGGTGCGCAATCTGGGGGATGTGGGATTTTGTTTTGGGGGGGCCGGCGGTTGCAGAGGCCCCGCGCTCTTCCCCGAGGCATTTCAATTAAATGCCGGGGACCACGCAAGGCCTCTGCAACCTCAACTTACCGGGATTCAGACGACTTTTTGTCACGTCGCCATGACAACGCGGCAAAAAATGCCGCTGTGGGGTCATGTGACATGACGCATCGTCATGGTAACGCGCGTCAAATGACGCTGTGGGTCACGTGACCCGCGCCTTCATTTGACGTGGGGTCACAGGAGAGGAGGGGGGGTGGTCGTGCTGGGGCCAGCACACAAGGGGGCGCAGCTCCAAAACTTTGCGCACCCCTGCCCTAGGACAGACCACACACCATATTCTGTTTCCTACGGTCTCTTCTGTTATTATATCCTCATTATGTGATTCTGTAAGGAACTCGTCTATTCTGGTATAAACATCGCCGGATACGAATATTTACTTATTTCTTTACATGCTCTCCATGTATCTAAGAATTAATAGGAATTCAATATTTTGTTAATGGCCTTAATTTGATGAGATTTCAGTGCCAGTTTCCCCATTGAGGTATAAATTGTTGAGTTTAACAATATATTGAAATGCCCCATCCCAAGATTCATATTCCTTTTTTGAATAAATCTGTTGAATTGTTTATTTCATGCTGCTACGATGCGGCTCTGTAATACAGGAGAGATCATTAAAGATTTGAAGTTATCTGCCTTCTATTCTAATATTTTCCATATTTCTTATTTTCAACATAAATGTGACTGTCAGTAAAGTGATGTAATATTACAATATGTTGTAATGACAGCTCTCTGTGGCTCAGAGGGGACGGATTTAACAAACAATGAGGTCTGTCTAATTTAATTCCATGTACCGGGAGGTCCTCAGTGATGGTGTAAAGCCGCTTCTGCAGGTAAGTCGCGATATTTAAGTAATAATCCCCGAAGAACGGGGCATTACTGGGCAATAATGCCCTGGCTGGAAGAGTCGAAGGCCCGAGGCGAAGCCGAGGAACTTTAACCCAGCCAGGGCATTATTGGACAGTAATGACCTGTTCTGAGGGGATTATTACTATTATAGGCTAAACGTAGACTTTTCTCATACATAATAGACACTTTTGTATAGTTATATAGATTTTTTTATTAAAATAAAATGGTAAATACATGAAACCACCTCTATATACTCTTACACTGCAGATATCAATATCCACACACTGCCGCCCCCCTCTGTATACACACACACACAAACACAACACAGCACCTCAACACACAACACACACACACACAAACTGCTGCTACACACACACACACAACAGCACCACACCACACACAACACAGCACCTCTACACACACAGCAGCTCTACACACACACACACACACTGGAGCGCTACACACACAACACAACACAGCAGCTCTACACACAACACAGCAGCTCTTCACACACACACCACAGCAACTCTACACACACATACACAACACAGTAGCTCTACACACACACACACACACACACACAACACAGCAGCTCTACACCCACACACAAAACACAGCACGCTCTACACACACACACATAACACAGCAGTTCTACACACACACACACACAGCAGCTCTACACACACAGCAGCTCTACACACACAACAAAGCAGCTCTACACAAACAAACTCTGCTGCTACACACACACGATACACCCATAAACAATGCTACTGACACACACACACACAGCAGCTCTATATACACACACATCAGCTCTACACACACAACACAGCCGCTCTACACACAACACAGCTGTTCTACACACACACAAACTGCTAACACACACACCGCTGCTGCTACACCCGTAAACACTGCTACTGACACCCACACACACAAACATACACACACAATCAAAAATGCAGCCACTTACTAAACTTTGCAGACTCTCCCCCCCAATTCAACTGAATCTGCTCAGAAAATCTCAGTCAGCTCGAGAGGGGGAGGAGTCAAACCGTGACTGATACTTTCTGACCAATCCCCTGCCCTGTCTCGGAGCTGTTACTTCATTCTGACCAATCCCTGCCCTGTCTCATAGCTGTTACTTCATTCTGACCAATTCATTCAATCCCCTGCCTTGTCTCAGAGCTGTTACTTCATTCTGACCAACCCCTGCCCTGTCTCAGAGCTGTTACTTCATTCTGACCAATCCCCTGCCCTATCTCAAAGCTGTTACTTCATTCTGACCAATCCCCTGCCCTGTCTTAGCTGTTCGGAAAGCTGATTGGCTAGAAAAAAACATTGAAAATTACACATTGCAAGCTGCTAAAATTCCTGGCATTACTGATTGGATAATGCCCGGAATTTTAACTAATCAGAGAGCAGGGTTTTCAATAATGCCCGGTATTTTACTGCTTTAGCCTATAATTAGATATATAACCGGCTCGGGAATTCCAGAGTTATTTATTTATTACCTCTCTGTTGTCCAGATTTCCTGCATTATACCACACATCTTGGATATGTTAATCCTGCTCCTATCTTGTGCTTTGTAAGGTTCCCAGTAGTTTCACCCATGAGTCTTGCTCTTTCTCTAGCCGCGGATTCAGAAATCCACTGGTGGATTTAACAATCCAATCAGCAGATTCAGTAATCCACTGGGGGATTTAACAATCCGTGTGAGGATTGCTCAATCTGCGGATTGAATTGTTAAATCCACCAGCGGAATTGTAGCCAATGGAACAATCCGCTGACAGATTTTGAATGGAAAGTTCTTGAAATTCCGCAAAACGAATTTTAACAGTTTCGCCCGTCTCTAAATCCAAGCACTTATCTTAAGCAGCCATCTTGCATGCAGCCAGTCACACACACACTGTTAACACCTTTTATTAGCTGCATACCTCTTCACTTATAACAATCCTTGTTCTTCCTCAAGGCAAACTCTTTTCACCATTTCAAGGACATCTCAGTGAGGTTCACTTATCCAGCTGCTATTTCCAAAGCCTTCAAGGTGTTAAATTTATCTTGGCATACACACATAGGAATTTGCTTTTGAACTTTGTGTCAAGCTAATATCCCATCGGTGAATTCAGATGGTGACCCTGATGTGGCAGTGAACACAGTTTAGGAATACAGCTGAATTTTAATTAACATTCCCTCTCCTGGAAACAGTCCTTCACCACTGTTTTCAATGCATTTTTATAATTAGAAAGGCAGAAGGCTGCAAAATTAGGACAAATTAATTGTTCTTGGTAAAGTCTTGACCTCAATGCAGCTGATGCAAGTTGTCTCTAAGCTTACGGTACACAAATATGATACCATATTTAAAACGTTGTTTAAAAAGCAAGATTTTTAAATGATTGCATTGCGTTATTTTGTTTTTGTAATATAACAGAAAAACAAACCTTTAGTTATTCCTATTTAACCTCTTTTACATATAAAAGCAAATATGTTTGATCCCTCAAATGCCTTTACAGAAGTTTACGGGCAATGAATGGCTTAAGATAACGAATGATAATGGAATCTACAACAGCAGAGTTTTAGTTATTTGTATTTATTTATAAAATGTGTTACCAGGAAGTTATACAGTGAGAGTTGCCTCTCGGTTTCACGCATGTCCTGGGCACAGAGTTATGATGACAGATACATGGTTACAAATATACGGTTACATTAGGTGAACAGGGTTATACATTATGTATAAAGCATAGCATGAACAATTAAAGATAAAATAGGTTATACGCGTATGTAACAGTTACAGACCAGATTAAAATGTGAGACAACTTTGTCGTTGGGAGGGAAATTAAAATATTTTATTTCAATGTACAGTAAATGTGAATATATATTACAATTTAAAAATAAACTCTTATAACATGGGACCATTCCCTTGCAATGTATTCTTGATCCTACGTAGGACTTTCCCGAAGAAGTGGACTTGAGATATCTCAAAAGCATCTACACAAACATAAATAAAGATAGGAAAGCTAAGAGCTCTCAAGTTTGTCCAGTAACGGACTACACCAATCTCCTAACAGATCCGGTGCTAGAATATCCCTTATAGACGGGGATCTCAACCAGTCCCCAAGACTCCCCCTTATAGCAGGGGATCTCAACCAATCCCCAAGACTCCCCCTTATAGCAGGGGATCTCAACCAGTCCCCAAGACTCCCCAACACATCGGGTTTTCAGGATATCCCTACTTCAGCACAGATGTTGCAGTCTTCGACTGAGCCACTGATTGAGCCACCTGTGCTGAAGCAGGGATATTCTGAAAACCCGACCTGTGGTGGGTCTTGTTACCTGGAGTTGAGATCCCCTACCTTAGAGCATGCTGGCTTGGGCTTGTAAGGGGTCTTCCAGCGTGGGAAGGTGTCTTGCAGCATTTTCTGAACGTGGTGTTGGTGACATCACCTGTTATGGGAACAGGACACAGCAGGATGCCACGGTGAGAACACCAAGACGCCGCCGGAAACCCCTCCACATCACCGCTATTGATAAACTTTTTACAATTCTTCGTCTGAGTGCAACGTTTTCCTTTCATCCTCTCATTAAACATTAATTAATACATTATGGGACCCTGCTACTCTCTATTTTGTTTAAGACTTCTACTCCAGATTGGTTTTTCTGAAGAGTGAGCCGCAGAGACCAAGGATGCATTGCTGTTTGCTGGGACACATCTCACCTGGTTAATGTGCCAGTGGGACAATTTGTTGGCAGAGTACATGCTAATAGGAGGAGGACTGAAGGTGCGGCTCACTGAGTAAAGTCACTAAGTCTGTCAACAACAGAGTTTAAAGTAGGGGAGCCTGGTTCAATTCCCAATGTCGGCTCCTTGTGACCTTGGCCAAGTCACCTTACCTCCCTGTGCCTCAGGCACCCCAAACATAGATTGTAAGCTCTGCAGCGCAGGGATGTGTTTTTTGATTTTTTTGGGGGAGGCACATTGACTGATAATATATTAATCTGTACCACTTTAGGGTACAGATTAATACATTATTATGACAATATTTGGGGGGAATTTCTGGCTTTGTATTGCTGTTGCTTTTTTTCATTTCAGTTTATTATGTGGATGTGATTGTTTGTTTTTTCATGCTTAATGCTAATAAAAGGTTTGCGATTGGTGTTCGTTTGTAGTTAATGTTATATTATGTTAGCTAATGCGTTTTATGGTTAGTTCAGATATTGTTAGAAATTCTATCTTTGTATTTTACTGTTTAAATTCATTAATGTTGTAGTAATTCATTGTTTGGATTGGTTAGTGTTACTATTCATTTTGAGTTGGTTTAGGAATTAATTGGTTTGATTGGTTAATGGTTTAATTAATTAATTGTTGATGTTGTTATTGCATGTATTGATTGGATTAGCTGGCTACTGTTTTATTTAGTGAAGTGTGGTTTTTTGGAGTTTAGTCGTGTATTGATGTTTATTACAATATTTATTAATATACATTTCTTTCATAGTGTAGATGTGCAGGGGGTCTCCGGAGCTGAACCACGTTGGTTTTATGTCCGGGGACCCCCTGCTTCCCGAGATACAGGCACCTTTATGGGGTGCCGGTATCCCTCTGCATTGAAATGTCCCGCGTCACGTGACCGGGACATTTCCTTGCATAGGAGATACCGGCACCCCATATAGGTGCCTGTATCTCGGGAAGCAGGGGGTCCCTGGACATAAAACCAACGTGGTTCAGCTCCGGAGACCCCCTGCACATCTACACTATGAAAGAAATGTATATTTAAATAAATAATTTTCGGGCGACATTTCAGCTGGGAGAGGCAGCTCTCTCAGAGCCGCTCTCTCTGCAGCAGAAATGAATCGCCGGTTTTTGCCTTTTCAGACGGTTGATGCTATCGCTGGCAGAAACTCGCCCGTTTTGGGAATTTTGCTATCACTGGTAATCGAGCCTTTCTGAATACCGTGATAGCAACACCCAAAAAAACGTCATTTTAAATGCCCTGGCGATAATTTTTATCAACCCTCTCTGAATGAGGCCCAAAGTGTTTTCAAGCCTCTGACAGGAAGGTAAGTCGCAGTCTTAAAGTCCGCAGTTATAGCACCCGGTAAGGGCAGCGTTCACCAGGGTAGCTCGATGTGGCCTCTGAAAACCTCTCTTTTAACTTAACATAAGGCTGACTCAAAACTATTTCTGTACTATCAGAACACAAAGAAAACTGAAGGAAACATTGTGACAGCGTTTAACCATAAAACTTTGTGTTGTTTGCAAGTTGTAACCACTTTTAGGGCATCAACATAAAAGTTAAATTGATGTAATAATGCGTGAGGTTTCCAGAACAAAAAAAGCCTCTCTTCCAGATATCTGACAAAGAAATGGTTATGGTTTGAATGCTCGCGGATTTACAACATCCATAATGAACTTTTATGGTTAAGCCACATCTGAGTAACAGAGGTTTTCCAAACTCATGTGTTGAAGCATTCATGAAAACCCCCATATTGGTGCCTTAAAAGTTATCTAGACCTGCGAAACATCTGGTCTTTTCCAGTACAGTACAGCTACTGTACTAACGCTTTGCTATTCCATCAGAAAGTAGATAGTCAGTGCAGACAAGTTACAGGGAGTTACAGGGCTGCTGGGGCGCAGTTAACAGGAGCAATCTCAAAATGTCAGATTGAATGATAGATGGCATTTAAAGACGCATTCCTTTTTTTTAGGCTTATGGTAAAGAACAGGAGTGAATTCTCCAAATGGTGTGGCTTAGTGTGTACAAGCTTACATGCTAAATGTACACCCAAGGTGCTCTGCTACATACATAGCATACATAATTGCAGCCATGCGCTACCATTGGCATAAGCAAGTCAGTATCGGTAAACGTTCATTTGCTGCTGCAATGTTGGTGTTGTGAGCAAGGTGCAAATTTGAATGTACTCAATTAGGTGATTGCACACATTAAAAGGGATTGTACTCTTTATTGCAGGGGTCTCAAACTCAGTCCTCCAGGGCCACCAACAGGCCATATCCCTGCTTCAGCACAGGTGGCTCAATCAGTCAAAGACTGGGCCACCTGTGCTGGAGCAGGGATATCCCGAAAACCTGGCCTGTTGGTGGCCCTTGAGGACTGAGTTTGAGACCCCTGCTTTATTGGTTGTTACTTTTAAGGACAATACTCTCCATTGTGCATCTTTATAAACAGCCCCTCTGAGTCACTTCAAGGTGCAATCCCACATATCAATCACAAAACAACCTTTTGTCAAAAATGTAACAGCCTAATTGGCATCCCTAAACACACGTTTTGTCCCTAAACACACGTTTTGTTCCTAAACACACGTTTTCTTTATTTATTTCCCTCCCGGTCAGGGCCACCATGAGGGTCGGGTAGCTGGAACAACTGTTTTAGTCATAACAGAGGAGGGGGGGGCCTGGCCAGCCAACCCTGGAAGTTAGGCCCTAACTTCTGGAATCCACCGGTTGGGTCTCAATCTTCCACCGGGCAAAGTCCCTGCCACCCTCTTTCTCCACCATTTCCCCTCTGCCTGTTCAACATTGCCTCCATCACCCCCCCCCCCCCCCCCCCACTGATATCATCCCTGTACCCTGTCCAATAAAGATGGCGGGAGGTTGAGAGAGGGGGATCTGGCTGTGCCAGCACTTGCTGAACACGGTGACATCAAGCTACTAACCGGAGGAAATCAAACCCCTCCCAATCTCACCTCACCATGTGTACAAACTAACTTTAAAAAGGATTTAAACATACTTCTTGCTTTCATATTTGTGTAAAAAGGGCACAGATCACACAGATGTAAGTAAACATGTCATTGCCATTATATACTTTGGTCCTGGGAGAGATCGCCTCTTTGAAAGTTATTTGGCTGCCCCCTCAAAACTGAGCCAGTTGAGTCTCTGCAGCATTAAATTCAAGATACCCCAAAACATTTTTGGCTACATTTGCCACGGTGCTGTTGAGTATACAGCAGTCTGACCTCAATCAGAAAACCAATAATGCATTGCTCATGACATAACCTTTCCATCCTAATGATATGTTGTTAATTGGGTGGGTTGTACTTTGTTGCAACCCAAATTGTTAATCCCTATTGCTCAACAATAAAGGAATGTGACATTGTAAAGTCATATAATAATAATGATGGCAATGATAGCATATATATATTTGAGATAGTAAATCAGAGTAAGTTTTAACTTGACAGTGTATTTTTTAGCTTAAGGCGCTCTTGGTTAGTGGGCAGTAAAAGTAAATAGACTTCTGGAAAAGGTTTATAGGATCCAACGCTATTAAAGAAAATATATATCTCTTCCATAAAACAGACCCAGTCACTTGGTAAATTGGCATTGGAATGACTGCCTGGTACCTGGGATGAAAAGGTCATTTATTGGAGGGCAGGTCGACTCAGGGAGTCTCCAGTTCTACCATCTGTATAAAACAGTCTAACTGTTGTCACCACTAAATAACTTGGGGCTCTAGAAAGTATCTAACCAGCTCCTTCTGCTTCTGATCCTGACACCCTAACACCAGCTCCGTCCCAATGCTCGCTCTCTGCTTCTGATCCTGACACCCTAACACCAGCTCCGTCCCAATGCTCGCTCTCAGCTTCTGATCCTGACACCCTAACACCAGCTCCGTCCCAATGTCTCTGCTCGCTCTCAGCTTCTGATCCTGACACCCTAACACCACTCCGTCCCAATGCTCGCTCTCGCTTCTGATCCTGACACCCTAATACCAGCTCCGTCCCAATGCTCGATCTCTGCTCTGATCCTGACACCCTATACACCCAGCTCCGTCCCAATGCTCGCTCTCAGCTTCTGATCCTGACACCCTAACACCAGCTCCGTCCCAATGCTCGCTCTCAGCTTCTGATCCTGACACCCTAACACCAGCTCCGTCCCAATGCTCGCTCTCTGCTTCTGATCCTGACACCCTAACACCACTCCTGTCCCAATGCTGCTCGCTCCTCAGCTTCTGATCCTGACCAACACACTACACAGCTCCGTCCCAATGCTCGCTCTCAGCTTCTGATCTGACACCCTAACACCAGCTCCGTCCCAATGCTCGCTCTTCAGATTCTGATCCTGACACCCTAACACCAGCTCTGTCCCAATGCTCGCTCTCAGCTTCTGATCCTGACACCCTAACACCAGCTCCGTCCCAATGCTCGCTCTCGATTCTGATCCTGACACCCTAACACCAGCTCCGTCCCAATGCTCGCTGTCGTTCTGATCCTGAACACCCTAACACCAGCTCCGTCCCATGCTCGCTCTCAGCTTCTGATCTGACCAACCCTAACCCAGCTCCGTCCAATGCTCGCTCTCAGCTTCTGATCCTGACACCCTAAACACCAGCTCCGTCCCAATGCTCGCTCTCGCTTCTGATTCTGACAACCCTAACACCAGCTCCGTCCCATGCTCGCTCTCAGCTTCTGATCCTGACACCTAACACCAGCTCCGTCCCAATGCTCGCTCTCGCTTCTGATCTGACACCCTAACACCAGCTCCGTCCCAATTCTCTCGCTCTCAGCTTCTGATCCTGACACCCTAACACCAGCTCCGTCCCAATGCTCGCTCTCTGCTTCTGATTCTGACACCCTAACACCAGCTCCGTCCCAATGCTCGCTCTCTGCTTCTGATCCTGACACCCTAACACCAGCTCCGTCCCAATGCTCGCTCTGAGCTTCTCATCCTAAAACCCTAACACCAGCTCCAAGCTCCGTCCCAATTCTCGCTCTCAGATTCTGATCCGGACACCCTAAAACCACTCTCCCAATGCTCGCTTCTCAGCTTCTGATCCTGACACCCTAAACCCAGCTCCGTCCCAATGCTCGCTCTCTTCTGATCCTACACCCTAACACCAGCTCCGTCCCAATGCTCGCTGTCAGATTCTGATCCGGACACCCTACACCAGCTCCGTCCAATGCTCGCTCTCAGCTTTGATCCTGAACACCCTAACACCACTCCTGTCCCAATGCTCGCTCTTCAGCTTCTGATCCTGACACCCTAACACCAGCTCCGTCCCAATGCTCGCTCTCTGCTTCTGATTCTGACACCACTAACACCAGCTCCGTCCAATGCTAATCTCGCTCTCAGCTTCTGATCCTGACACCCTAACACCAGCTCCGTCCCAATGCTTCGCTCTCTGCTTCGATCCTGACACCCTAACACCACTCCGTCCCAATGCTCGCTCTCATTCTGACCTGACACCCTAACACCAGCTCCTTCCCAATGCTCGCTCTCAGCTTCTGATTCTGACACCCTAACACCAGCTCCGTCCCAATGCTCGCTCTCAGCAGTTCTACCACACACACACACAGCAGCTTACACACACAGCAGCTCTCTACCACACACAACAAAGCAGCTCTACACAAACAAACTATGCTGTACACACACACGATACACCATAAACAAGTATGACACACACACACACAGCAGCTCTATATACACACACATCAGCTCTACCACACACACAGCCGCTCTACACAACAACACAGCTGTTCTACACACACACAAACTGCTAACAAAACACACCGCTGCTGCTACACCGATAAAAACCACTGCTACTGACACCCACACACACAAACATACACACACAATCAAAATGCAGCCACTTATAAAATTTGCAGATCTCCCCCCCAATTCAAATGAATCTGCTCAGAAATCTCGTCAGCTCGAGAGGGGGAGGAGTCAACCGTGACTGATACTTTCTGACCAATCCCGGCCTGTCCCCCGGAGCTGTTACTTCATTCTGACCAATCCCTGCCCTGTCTCATAGCTGTTACTTCCTTCTGACCACTCATTCAACTCCCTGCTTGTCTCAGAGCTGTTATTACTTCATTCTGACCAACCCCTGCCGTCTCAGAGCTGTTACTTCATTCTGACCAATCCCCTGCCCTATCTCAAAGCTGTACTTCATTTCTGACCAATCCCCTGCCCTGTCTTAGCTGTTTCGGAAAGCTGATTGGACTAGAAAAAAACATTGAAAATATACCATTGAAGCTGCTAAAATTCCTGGCATTACTGATTGGATAATGCCCGGAATTTTAACTATCAGAGAGCAGGTTTTCAATAAGCCCGGTATTTACGCTTTAGCCTATAATTAGATTATACACGGCTCGGGAATTCAGAGTTATTTATTTAATTACTCTCTGTTGTCCAGATTCCTGCATTATACACACACTGGATATGTTAATCCTGCTCCTATCTTGTGCGTTGTAAGGTTCCCAGTAGTTTCACCATGAGTCTTGCTCTTTCTCTAGCCGCGGATTCAGAATCCACTGGTGGATTTAACAATCCAATCAGCAGATCAGTAATCCACTGGGGGATTTAACATCCGTGTGAGGATTGCTCAATCTGCGGATTGAATTGTTAAATCCACCCGCGGAATTGTAGCCAATGGACAATCCGCTGACAGATTTTGAGGAAAGTTCTTCTTGAAATTTCGCAAAACGGATTAACAGTTTCGCCCGTCTCTAAATAAGCACTTATCTCTAAGCAGCCATCTTGCATGCAGCCAGTACACACCACAGTTAACACCTTTTATAGCTGCATACCTCTTCACTTATAACAATCCTTGTTCTTCCTCAAGGCAACTTCTTCACCATTTCAAGGACACTCAGTGAGGTTCACTTATCCAGCTGCTATTTCCAAAGCCTTCAAGGTGTTAAATTTTCTGGCATACACACATAGGAATTGCTTTTGAACTTTGTGTCAAGTAATATCCCATCGTGAATTCAGATGGTGACCCTGAGTGGCAGTGAACACAGTTTAGGAATACAGCTGAATTTTAATTAACATTCCCTCTCTGGAAACAGTCCTTCACCACTGTTTTCAATGCATTTTATAATTAGAAAGGCAGAAGGCTGCAAATAGGACAAATTAATTGTTTTGGTAAAGGCTTGACCTCAATGCAGCTGATGCAAGTTGTCTTAGCTTACGTACACAAATATGATACCATATTTAAAACGTTGTTTAAAAAGCAAGATTTTTAAATGGATTGCATTGCGTTATTTTGTTTTTGTAATATAACAGAAAAACAAACCTTTAGTTATTCCTATTTAACCTCTTTTACTATAAAAGCAAATATGTTTGATCCCTCAATGCCTTACAGAAGTTTACGGGCAATGAATGGCTTAAGATAACGAATGATATGGAATCTACAAAGCAGAGTTTTAGTTATTTGTATTTATTTATAAAATGTGTTACCAGGAAGTTATACAGTGAGGTTGCCTCTCGGTTTCACGCATGTCCTGGGCACAGAGTTATGATGACAGATACATGGTTACAAATATACGGTTACATTAGGTGAACAGGGTTATACATTATGTATAAAGCATAGCATGAACAATTAAAGATAAAATAGGTTTACGTATGTAACAGTACAGACCAGATTAAAATGTGAGACAACTTGTCGTTGGGAGGGAAATTAAAATATTTTATTTCAATGACAGTAAATGTGATATATATACAATAAAAATAAACTCTATAACATGGGACATTCCCTTGCAATGTATTCTTGATCCTAAGTAGGACTTTCCCGAAGAAGTGGACTTGAGATATCTCAAAGCATCTACACAAACATAAATAAAGATAGGAAAGCTAAGAGCTCTCAAGTTTGTCCATAACGGACTACACCAATCTCCTAACAGATCCGGGTGCTAGAATATCCCTTATAGACGGGATCTCAACCAGTCCCCAAGACTCCCCCTTATAGCAGGGGATCTCAACCAACCCCAGACTCCCCTTAAGCAGGGGATCTCACCAGTCCCCAAGACTCCCAAAACACATCGGGTTTCAGGATATCCCTACTTCAGCACAGATGTTGAGTCTTCGACTGAGCCACTGATTGAGCCCACTGTGCTGAAGCAGGGTATTCTGAAAACCCGGACCTGTGGGGGTCTTGTTACCTGGAGTGAGATCCCCTACCTTAGAGCATGCTGGCTGGGCTTGTAAGGGGTCTTCCAGCGTGGGAAGGTGTCTTGCAGCATTTCTGAACGTGGTGTTGGTGACATCACCTGTTATGGGAACGGACACAGCAGGATGCCACGGTGTGAGAACACCAAGACGCGCCGGAAACCCCTCCACATCACCGTATGATAAACTTTTTACAATTCTTCGTCTGAGTGCACGTTTTCTCATACTCTCATAAACATTAATTAACATTATGGGACCCTGCTACTCTCTATTTTGTTTAAGACTTCTACTCCAGATTGGTTTTTCTGAAGAGTGAGCCGCAGAGACCAGGATGATTGCTGTTTGGGGACACATCTCACCTGGTAATGTGCCAGTGGGACAATTTGTTGCAGGAGTACATGCTAATAGGAGGAGGACTGAAGGTGCGGCTCACTGAGTAAGTCACTAAGTCTGTCAACAACAGAGTTTAAAGTAGGGGAGCCTGGTTCAATTCCCAATGTGGCTCCTTGTGACCTTGGCCAAGTCACCTTACCTCCCTGTGCCTCAGGCACCCCAAACAATAGATGTAAGCTTGCAGCGCAGGGATGTGTTTTTTGATTTTTTTGGGGGAGGCACATTGACTGATAATATATTAATCTGTACCACTTTAGGGTACAGATTAATACATTATTATGAAATATTTGGGGGGAATTCTTGGCTTTGTATTGCTGTTGCTTTTTCATTTCGTTTATTTCTTTTTATGTGGATTGTGAGTTTGTTTTTTCATGCTTAATGCTAATAAAGGTTTGCGATGGTGTTCGTTTGTAGTTAATGTTATATTATGTTAGCTAATGCGTTTTATGGTTAGTTCAGATTTGTTAGAATTCTATCTTGTATTTTACTGTTTAAATTCATTAATGTGTAGTAATTCATTGTTTGGATTGGTTAGTGTTCTATCTTTTGAGTTGGTTTGGAATTAATTGGTTTGATTGGTTAATGGTTATAATTAATTGTTGATGGTTGTATTGCATGTATTGATTGGATTAGCTGGCTAATGTTTTATTTAGTGAAGTGTGGTTTTTGGAGTTTAGTCGTGTATTGATGTTATTACAATATTTATTAATACATTTCTTTCAAGTGTAGATGTGCAGGGGGTCTCGGAGCTGAACCACGTTGGTTTTAGTCGGGGACCCCTGCTTCCCGAGATACAGGCACCTTTAGGGGTGCCGGTATCCTCTGAATGAAATGTCCGGTCACGTGACCGGGACATTTCCTTGCATAGGAGATACCGGCCCCCATATAGGTGCCTGTATCTCGGGAAGCAGGGGGTCCCTGGACATAAAACCAACGTGGTTCAGCTCCGGAGACCCCCTGCACATCTACACTATGAAGAAATGTATATTTAATAAATAATTTTCGGGCGACATTTCAGCTGGGAGAGGCAGCTCTCTCAGAGCCGCTCTCTCTGCAGCAGAAATGAATCGCGGTTTTTTGCCTTTCAGACGGTTGATGCTATCGTGGCAGAAACTCGCCCGTTTTGGGAATTTTGCTATCACTGGTATCGAGCCTTTCTGAATACCGTGATAGCAACACAAAAAAACGTCATTTAAATGCCCTGGCGATAATTTTATACAACCCTCTTGAATGAGGCCCAAAGTGTTTTCAAGCCTCTGAAAGGAAGGTAAGTCGCAGTCTTAAAGTCCGCAGTTATAGCACCCGGTGTAAGGGCAGCGTTCACCAGGGTAGCTCGATGTGGCCTTGAAAACCTCTCTTTTAACTAACATAGGTGACATCAAAACTATTTCTGTACTATCAGAACACAAAGAAAACTGAAGGAAACATTGTGACAGCGTTTAACCATAAAACTTTGTGTTGTTTGCAAGTTGTAACCACTTTTAGGGCATCAACATAAAGTTAAATTGATGTAATAATGCGTGGGTTTCCAGAACAAAAAAGGCCTTCTTCCAGATATCTGACAAAGAAATGGTTATGGTTTGAATGCTCGCGGATTTACAACATCCAAATGAACTTTTAGTTAAGCCACATCTGAGTAAACGAGGTTTTCCAAACTCATGTGTTGAAGCATTCATGAAAACCCCCATATTGGGTGCTTAAAAGTTATTATAGACCTGCGAAACATCTGGTCTCCAGTACAGTACAGCCTGTACTAACGCTTTGCTATTCCATCAGAAAGTAGATAGTCAGTGCAGACAAGTTACAGGGAGTTACAGGGCTGCTGGGGCGCAGTTAACAGGAGCAATCTAAAATGTCAGATTGAATGATAGATGGCATTTAAAGACGCATTCCTTTTTTTAGGCTTATGGTAAAGAACAGGAGTGAATTCTCCAAATGGTGTGGGGTAGTGTGTACAAGCTTACATGCTAAATGTACACCCAAGGTGCTTGCTACATACATAGCATACATAATTGCAGCCAGCGCTACCATTGGCATAAGCAAGTCAGTATCGGTAAACGTTCATTTGCTGCTGCAATGTTGGTGTTGTGAGCAAGGTGCAAATTTGAATGTACTCAATTAGGTGATTGCACACATTAAAAGGATTGTACTCTTATTGCAGGGGTCTCAAAACTCAGTCCTCCAGGGCCACCAACAGACCAGCTTTTATGGATACCCTGCTTCAGCACAGGTGGCTCAATCAGTCAAAGACTGAGCCACCTTTGCTGAAGCAGGGATATCCATAAAACCTGGCCTGTTGGTGGCCCTGGAGGACTGAGTTTGAGACCCCTGCTTATTGGTTGTTACTTTTAAGGACAATACTCTCCATTGTGCATCTATAAACAGCCCTCTGAGTATCATTCAAGGTGCAATCCCACATATCAATCACAAAACAACCTTTTGTCAAAAAATGTAACAGCCTAATTGGATCCCTAAACACACGTTTTGTCCCTAAACACACGTTTTGTTCTAAACACACGTTTTCTATTTATTCCCTCCCGGTCAGGGCCACCATGAGGGTCGGGTAGCTGGAACAACTGTGTTTATGTCATAACAGAGGAGGGGGGGGCCTGGCCAGCCAACCTGGAAGTTAGGCCCTAAACTCTGGAATCCACCGGTTGGGTCTCAATCTTCCACCGGGCAAGCCCTGCCACCCTCTTTCTCCACCATTTCCCCTCTGCCGTTCAACATTGCCTCCATCACCCCCCCCCCCCCCCCCACTGATTCATCCCTGTACCTGTCCAATAAAGATGGGGGAGGTTGAGGAGAGGGGATCTGGCTGTGCCAGCACTTGCTGAACACGGTGACATCAAGCTACTAACAGGAGGAAATCAAACCCCTCCCAATCTCACCTCAATGTGTACAAACTAACTTTTAAAAAGGATTTAAAACATACTTCTTGCTTTCATTGTGGTAAAAAGGGCACAGATACACAGATGTAAGTAAACATGTCATTGCCATTATATACTTTGGTCCTGGGAGAGATCGCCCTCTTTGAAAGTTATTTGGCTTGCCCCCTCAAAACTGAGCCAGTAGTTGAGTCTGCAGCATTAAATTCAAGATCCCCAAAACATTTTTGGCTACATTTGCCACGGTGCTGTGGTATACAGCAGTCGACCTCAATCAGAAAACCAATAATGCATTGCTCATGACATAACCTTTCCATCCTAATGATATGTGTTAATTGGGTGGGGGTTGTACTTTGTTGACCCCAAATTGTTAATCCCTATTGCTCAACAATAAGGAATGTGACATTGTAAAGTCATATAATAATAATGATGGCAATGATAGCATATATATTGAGATAGTAAATCAGAGTAAGTTTAACTTGACAGGGTATTTTTAGCTTAAGGCGCTCTTGGTTAGTGGGCAGTAAAGTAAATAGACTTCTGGAAAAGGGTATAGGATCCAACGCTATTAAAGAAAATATATATCTCTTCCATATAAAACAGACCCAGTCACTTGGTAAATTGGCATTGGAATGAATGCCTGTACCTGGGATGAAAAGGTCATTTATGGAGGGCAGGTCGACTCAGGGGGTCTCCAGTTCTACCATCTGTATAAAACAGTCTACTGTTGTCACACTAAATAAATGGCGGGCGTCTAGAAAGATCTATAACCAGCTCCTTCTGCTTCTGATCCGACACCCCTAAACACCAGCTCCGTCCCAATGCTCGCTCTCTGCTTCGATCCTGACAACTAACACCAGCTCCGTCCAATGCTCACTCAGTTCTGATCCTGACACCCTAACACCAGCTCCGTCCCAATGCTCGCTCTCAGCTTCTGATCTGAACCCAACACCAGCTCCGTCCCAATGCTCGCTCTCGTTCTGATCCTGACACCCTAAACCAGCTCCGTCCCAATGCTCGATCTCTGCTTCTGATCCTGACACCCCTAATACCAGCTCCGTCCATATGCCGCCTCAGCTTCTGATCCTGACCACCCTAACACCACTCGTCCCCCAATGTCGCTCTCAGCTTCTGATCCTGACACCTAACACCAGCTCCGTCCCAATGCTCGCTCTCTGTCTGATTCTGAACCCTAAACACAACTCTGTCCCAATGCTCGCTCTAGCTTTGATCTGACACCCCTAACACCAGCCCGTTCCCAATGCCGCTCTCAGCTTCTGATTCTGACACCCTAACACCAGCTCCGTCCCAATGCTCGCTCTCAGATTGATCCTGACACCTAACACCAACTCGTCCAATGCTCGCTCTCAGCTTTGATCCTGACACCCTAACACCAGCTCCGTCCCAATGCTCGCTCTCAGATTCTGATTGAACACCTAACACAGCTCCGTCCCAATGCTCGCTGTCAGATTCTGATCATGACACCCAACACCAGCTCCGTCAATGCTCGCTCTCAGCTTCTGATCCTGACACCCTAACACCAGCTCCGTCCAATGCTCGCTCTCAGCTTCTGATCCTGACACCCTAACACCAGACTCCGTCCCAATGCTCGCTCTCTGCTTCTGATTCTGACACCCTAACACAGCTCCGTCCCAACTGCTCGCTCCAGCTTTGATCCTGCACCCTAACACCAGCTCCGTCCCACGCTAGCTCTCTGCTTTGATCCTGACACCCAAACACCAGCTCCGTCCCAATGCTCGCTCTCAGCTTCTGATCCTGACACCTAACACCCAGCTGTCCCAAATGCTCGCTCTCTGCTTCTGATTCTGACACCCTAACACCAGCTCCGTCCCAATGCTGCTTCTCTGCTCTGATCCCTAAACGCACCCTAACACCAGCTCCGTCCCAATGCTCGTCTGCAGCTTCTCATCCTAAAACCCTAACACCAACTCGCGTCCCAATGCTCGCTCTCAGCTCTGATTCTGACACCATAACACCAGTCTACGCGCACAATGCTCGCTTACTCAGCTTCTGATCTGACCCCTAACCCCAGCTCCGTCCCAATGCTTGCTCTGAGCTCTCATCCTAAAACCCTAACACCAACTCTGTCCAAATGCTCGCTCTTCAGCTTCGA
>WSYH01000857.1:0-52710 GCA_036426205.1 Ascaphus truei
TAGCAAAACAACCTATTATTTCTAAGACAAAATAGCTAGGATTTTAACAATATGCTCTAAGCTGTACTAGGCCTTATAATGATACTATATATATATATATACCTGTGACCTGTATTAATAATGCGTTATATGCCATAAGATACATGTAATCCATAACACCCTCTCCTACACATAATTATCATATTTTTGCAAATGCAGAAAAACTATCAAAGCAGAAAAATATTAATTATGTGTACTTTTGGAAGACAGTGTCACTGCTCTCTGATGTTGATGAGCTTGAACTCACAGGAGTTTGTGATTGAACGCCAAAACACCCACAACTGCGCATATGTGCACAAGTGATCCCACGATGGGAAGGTATCAATTTGTAAAAATCACCCAATAGCAAAGCAGGTTGATTTTGTCGTTCATACATACTTAACAGAGTAGTGTTCCACCGGGCCCCAAAACAATGTTGATGTTTATTACCTGAACATGCAAACAACGTGGTACAATTATATGACCCCTGGCTAACAATGCTGATATGACCTTCTTCAATTGTATAAAAAGACATTTGATATATTTGACGGTGAATGTCTCTACACTTGAAGTTGGGTTGATCACCAAGAGACAATAAAGATTTCACTTGCCAAAAATTACATAACATTAGTAAGCTACGCGGAAGCAATGTCCCATTAGGTGTTAAAACTGAAAACGGTCCTGAGGAAACAAGAGAGTCCTGATACATAAAGTCTCTCATCGTATCGTGAACTGCATGCACTTTGCGTGGCTTCCGATATGGCAAAACTAGTTCATCCAAATACATCCTCATGGAAGTTTGATAGGACCGTGGTAGACGCAAGTTTTGTGAAGTATCTTTCTTTTCGTCTGTGTTCTTGCAACAAAGCATACTGCAGCAGGTTAGATTTGACCTGTGTGCTTAAAACAGTATATTAGTATCTAGGTAAAAACATAAGAATATATGCTAAAAGTCAAAATGTGATTAAGCTGATTGCCTCTTCATCTTCGGAAGAAAAGAGAAAACACGAAGCAAAATAACAAGTATTATTATACCCAAAATAAAAAACAATAGTGGTTTCAAATAACCTAGGATTCCAAACGCATTTCCTAGTCCACTAGAAATACCTTTACCAGTAGTTTGTAGGCTCGTGCCTATTTTTGACAAAAAATTACCTGTCATTGGTCAAAAAGTTTTCAATGATTCACCTAGTGTAGTTAACCACTGGGGAAAATCACCCAGGTGTAAATCAACACGTAGTAACTCACTGTGAACTCTCTGTAGGAGTGTATGCACTATTTCATGTGTGTACCCTATAGTGATCTTCATTTTCTTCAAATGAGCCAAAAAGGCTGTCATGTGAGGAAGGATTAGTGTGATAGCTGGTATCTGGAAATGTACGGCAGATGTAAGTGTCTGATGTAACAGAGGTGGAATAAATGTAGTACCATAACACTGTATACTCCTATTAACCGTGACAAGTGATGCCTGAAAAGGAGGAATATCGCAATCCTCTTCTGTAGACAATACTATGTAACTCCCATTATCTAGACTGTGAATTAATGTAAAAGGAGTTTGAATAGGTGTTGCAGTTATTGGGCAGTTGCTACTGCACCGACACACTTTATTCGAGCAAATACCCGGTATGTACCTGGCAGATACCTGGAATGCGCCGCTCCTCACCTCTGACAAGCCCCGTTGCATTTGCCTTCCCAGCCTGGGTTCATGCCTGGCTGATGGGCGGCTGATCTGTTAAATGATAATGATTAGGATTTAATAGGCTGCAATGCTTCGCGTGTCTACCAGATGGCATAAATTCATGAATTGTAATGCAGTATATATATATGTACTGTGCAGTATTGCAGCCAGCGGGAATAAAATGCTTCAATCCCTGCTGGAAAATAACTCAATGCACTCGGGCAGAAAACAGTCACAAACCTCAATACACCCGGGTATACCCGAATTCGTGGGACTAGCCGAGCTCGAATAAAGTGTGTCGCCAGTGTACCTTGCATTTGATCATTGCAAGGCATGTGCTATATGATGTCGTCACAAATTAAATAACCTCTATCAACACATCGTATAGTGCTGATGAAAAATTCACGATCACATTTCACAGACATGTATTGAAATGGTTGAGCAACCTGCACCCTTGCGAAATAAGAACCTGTGTGTGTTAAGTGTCCAAAATTAAGCAGTTCCCAATTTGTTGTATAAACATCTCCTGGAATTAATAATTCATAGTATAGAAAAACTTCCCATAAAGTGTCATCAGGGTTATGAACCTGTCTGTGGTTTCTTTCTCGTATATCATAAACTGTGGTTTGGGAAACATATGCTAGGATCTCAGATTCTTTCGGACTTAAATTAAGATTCTGTGTGATCCAAGTGAGATTTAAAAGTGATATGTCAATCTTGTGACTTTGCAATGTTAACCTGATAGAAGTAATGTGATTAAGAATAACCAAAGCTTTTATTTCTTCAGATAACACTGTAATGTCTGAAATTGTGTAGGAAGCATATTTTATCAGGTGATCCATTAACACCAAAATACCTCTCCTTAATTCTTCATCATTTGAGTCAGAGATTTGGCTTATAACAGAAACAGAATCACTCAGCAGGTGTCCTGTGGTTATAAGAATATCATCGTTAGTAAGCAATTTCCTTGTAGATGATTTACTTGAAACCTTACATTCATTCATGAAATATGTATCATTTTCATAATACACTATGGCATTAAGTGTAGCATTCGTACCCCACATTGCCTCTGAGTAGGGCATGTTAACAATATTATGTGTGGTGCACGTGTCATAATCACAGGGTTTATCATCTGGAGCTATTTGGACATTCGTCAAATCGCTCATTGCCCTGATTACCTTGTCTATATTAATATGCAAACTATCATTGAGACATTTCTGGAACAGGGAGTAGACTGTGTAATTAGGTTTCATAATCATTATTCGCTCCACACACCAAAAACCTCGTAACCCAGAAAAATGTAAAAATCATTTATCAATCATTTTCGGTTGCCAGTTAAAAAAGCCTTCCGTGAGATTGTAATAAAAAGAACAGGGTTTACACCCGTATTTGAATACTGTATTGTCCTTATCACAGATTCCTTCATTGATTAATTTCTCCAATGTGATACCACACGCATTGTTGAAACCTTTACATGAATGGCTGTAGTATGTAGTATTGGTAAATGTAGCAAAGCGTGGTTGAGTGCAAGTGTCCCATGCTGTAGGTTCACGAAACAACATACCATCACCTTGTATATTCCATTCTTTCAAGAGTGCTGCTGTCTGTAGCTGTCCAGTTTTAGCATCTTTCATCACAGCTTGAAGTTTGAGTAACAGTTCATCAGTGGTTGTTGATTGGTTCCACCATTCTGAGTAAATACTGTCAGAGCAAAAAACAGCAGAGTTTTAGGCTCTTACCCCTCCAGGTATTCTGTACACTTCTTCTTCAGCACCTTCCCAGAATGCCACTCTTGGATCAGTCTGTCCGTTGGGAACAAATCCTTTCTGAGTATTCTGTCCTGTATTCAAATAAAAAATAGGGTATTGCTTATACCTTATATTGTCCATGGTTACACCAGGCCGAGGGCAATGATCAGCTTTCAGCTCCTTCGTTGGCCATTTACGTGTCCCTTGAAAGTCAATGAAATAGCAATGTCCAAATTCAGCATAACAACGTTGTTCACGGTAGCTTTGCTGCTTCCAATGGTCATGAAGGGGTAAATCATATTTCAGGCTTGTAGATTGCAGCTGTTGCATCTGTGCATTCAGATGTTGTGTCACCAGCTTCCTTCCTTCTGGCGTAGTTATACCAGCTTCTTTAGCTAGCACAGTTGAATCAAACAGCACAACCTGTGAAATCCCCAAAGTCTTTCGTTTCTGGATGATAGGTTTAGGAAACGGCTTCCAATACACACCTTGAGGTATACCCACCGACTGTACCTCCACCGGTTTCAAATCGTAGTGAAGTCCTCATTTCACGATTCTGGAGTCTGGTGTGGTAATACCGTGTGCAGCTGTACGTTGCCAGTTGATGATCTCGCCTTCTTGTTGAGTCACAAAATGCCATTGTAACCTGAAAATAACGCTGGCTGATATTGCTAGAAAAGCAAAACAGATTGAGAGACACAAAATAGTCTTAAACAGTCTTTTCTTTGTGATTACCTTAGCCATTGTTTCATAGGCCTTCCGGTAAATATTGCGTTGATCCGGTATGGCAGGTAGCACATATATATGTCTGTGGTCACGGTCAGGGAAGTCAGCTTCAGCTTGTAGGACCTCACCTGCGTGATTAGTTTCCACATCCTGTGGTCGTGCAGTCTGTGCTTCGAGAGGCTGCAGCTCCATCGAAGTCTGTCGCAGATATGGTGTCTCCTCTATCTTTTACAGTTTTTTCACTGCAGTGAGCTGTAGGTTTAAGATTGTCCATACTTACAGTCCTTTCTTTGCCTTTAGTATCTCGGATAACAAAGGTACGCTCGTTTATCTTTTTCAGTATTGTGGTTGGTTTCTTCCACTTAGGCCGCAACGGCTTTACCTTAGCAACCCTCTCCTGGACTGAATGTCCAATCTGCGGCGTCAAAGCTGTAGGATTACGTGGTGTGTGGGCTGTATGGGAAAAAGAATCCCTCAATTTTTGTACAATTAATATTTGTTCAAGTCTCCATGGGACAGAAATAGAATCATTAGTAAATTGTGTATTCATAGGAGTACCATATAACAGTTCATGTGGTGTTTTACCAGTTGTTGTGTTAGGAATATTATTTAGGCCAATTTGGACCGTAACCAAAAGTGGGTACCACTGTGTAGGATGATTAGATAGCATTTTGGTTAAAAGTCGTTTCACCTCGTAATTTTTTGCGTTCGACCATACCTGAAAATTGAGGAATGGGACGGCGAGCTGTAGGCCCAATCAATACCTAATATTGAGGCCCATTCCTTGGTTTCTGCTGCTCTGAAAGCAGGTCCACCATCGGAATGAAAGGCCTTGGGCTTAGCCACGCTTACTAAGGAGTTGAGACAATTAAGCGTAGAGCTAGCTGTCGTACTATGAACTGGGTATAACCACGTAAACCTTGTACAAGCATCAACACAAACCAAAACATGTTTGTAGGAATGTGATGTACGTAATGGTCCAATATGATCTAAATATATTAAATCAAACGGTTTGCTCGGTATTGCATTAATAATAAATGGTGGTGTCTGATTATTAGGATTGTTTACCAACCAACATGGTTTACAGTTTCTTAGAACTGACTTAACCGTTTTTCTCATGTTCGACCACCAGTATTTGTGTTTCAGTGTCAACAAAACATTTTCTCTCCCTAGGTGAGGGTGTCCCACACTGTCATGTGCTTGCATAGCGATCTACATTCTGCTTGCTACAGGGGGAACAATGAATTCATTAGCATCAATTACAACCATGCAATTATTGTCGACCTGTTTAAATGAGTATTTCTTAGGATACCCAGGTGGATTAGGCCTGGTAGTATCCAGACAAGCATACAACTCTGCATCGAGACTGGCTGACTTTGACTTTGCCCTTGTTAACGGCAAATTTTTGACTTACAGTTTGCGCGAGACTATCTGCAAACTGGTTACCCATAGTATGAACCGATGAACCAAGCGTTCTATGCGCTGGCTCGTGTACAATTTCAATATCAGGCTTTTGTTCAAAATAGGCCGCAATTGCCTTGCACTTAGCAATGTGCGTTAGTGGTTTCCTTTTGGCATTCAAAAATCCATTTGATTTCCATATTGGTAGGTCCTGCAGTGCTGAACGTGCTAAATAAGCGGAATCTGTAACTATAAGTACATGTCCCTTAACTGTGAGTGCTTCTTTCATAGCAAAAGCTAATGCGTGAATCTCTGCAAACTGTGCAGAGTGATCTCCTATAGGTAATTGCCAACTATGCAACAGATTCATATCTGCATCATATTTAGCAATTCCTGAACCTGCAGATTTATTTACTCCTTCTTTGCTGGAGTCTACAGCTGAACCATCTGTGTAGAAAATGCACGTGTAAAAGTCATTTGGGTGTGTTTGATTTTCCCACGTCACTCCTTGAAAAGGAGATGGGAGATCATCTAGTGTTGTTACAGTAATGTTTTGTCATGCACAAAATGTATTTGAGGATCCTCTATAATTGTATACCACTTTAACCAGCGACTTCTTAACGCCTTCCTGTCCGGAATGGTCTGTTTCTGCAATGTTGCTAGTGAAGCTACTGAAGTGTATATATAGATATCCTGTCCCTGTGCCAAATCATGTGATTTCAGCACTGTAAGTGTAACCGCTGATAACAGTTTTTCAAGCGGCAAATATCTCTTCTCTGTATTTGTGAATACATAAGATAAAAGTGTAATTGGTACTGTTTCCATAGCATTGTAAATTCGAATGTATGCAGCTAGAGGTGAAATGTTTACATATGCTGGCAATGGTTTTGTTGGGTCGCGCTGCGCTAAGTAGGAAGCATCATTAACTGCTGCTAATAACTTTCGCAATGCCTCATCCTCAACTACAATACAAATACAAAAATAGACATAAACCTGGCGCATGTGTGATATATAGTAAGTGATATTAAGAGTCCCAATTAAGGATATACAGACTGTATCCCAACCTGAACGGGGGGGGGGGGGGGGGGGGGGGGGGGGGTGTCACTGATGATGATGAGTGTTGTCATGCAGGGGGGGGGGGATCCCACTTTCGCCAGGGCTCGTTCCGCCCCTCCGCTCCGGTCCTCTTCACGTTGTATATTCAACCTGCAGATGTGTGACATGAACAGAGAAACAAGACATTGCGTCATCTATTTGATTGCCAATGTTACCTAATTTCTGAGCTCAATAGATTGCCTACTTACTAAGTAGATGAAATACATGCAGGGGAGAGAACTGTGCTAGAGCCTTCTGGGTCCCGGTCGCCTTCGGTATACACGACCCCCTCGTGGTGTCCTCCGCTACCGTGATTTTTAGGAAGGTCTCCCTTTCAGGAACGTAGTCTCCTGGATCAGTCTTAGGGTCCCTGCGGTCTTTTATTCTCCAGTGAGGAAAAAGAGGGCAAAGGATTGCGCAGAAATAAAAACTTTATTGGACGCCTACCTAAAACAGTTAAAATACTCACAAAGGACGGTGAGTGTAAAATCAAAGAAGTGCCCGACCCAGCACACCCCAAACGCTACACTCAGTCTCTGAATATCCGCCTCGGTGCCGCGTGTACCTCGCGAGATTCCGGCACGGTTCGGATGACGTCACTGTCTCCTCTCAGTGACTAGCAGCTAGAGTGTGTGGGGCAGTACCTCTTAGGCTCCTCCCTACGCGTTTCGTGATGGGGAACATCACTTCGTCAGGTGATTGTGGAGCCTCATCAATCCCGTGTGCAATATATAGCCCCAGTTAACCCCAGTTAACCCCTAGTTTACAGGAGCCACTTGAAACCAATGATGTTCGTGTTATACCGAAGGCGACCGGGACCCAGAAGGCTCCTAGCACAGATTCTCTCCCCTGCATGTATTTCATCTACTTCTAGTAAGTAGGCAATCTATTGAGCTCAGAAATTAAGTGTAACATTGGCAATCAAATATACTGCGCAATGTCTTGTTTCTCTGCTTCATGTCACACATCTGCAGGTTGAATATACAACGTGAAGAGGACTGTATGCTTTTCACTCTGTGAACTGTGATTTTGAAACCATCTATCATCAGCTGACCTTTCAGGATTGGGACTTACAGTCTGTATATCCTTTAATTTTGGACTTTAATATCACTTCACTCATATATCACATGCGCCAGGTTTATGTCTATTTTTGTATTTGTATTTATGTTTAGAGGTTTATTTTGGGATATTCCTCAGTAGAATACCAGGCAGCTTTATTTTGTGCACAGCACTGTTTTATTTGTGCACTGCACTGTCATATTATGTATAGCGCTTGTCACAGTATATTTTGTATTTTTATCCTCATCCTCAACTGTTAACCATTTAAAAGTTGTTTTCGGCCTAGTCTGCTCTGATTTAATCTCGCGTGATATTGCGTGATGCAATGGTTCAATCAGTACATTAAAATCTGGGATAAACATCATTGAAAAATTCAGTAACCCAATAATGCTTCTTAACTGTTTCAATGTTTTAGGAACAATGATGTTGGAAACTTTCTCTCTGTAATTACTAGAGAGTCCTCTACCATTTTCAGCTATTTCAAAGCCTAAAAATGTCACAGTTTCTCTTGCAAGCTGTGATTTTTTTTAGGGAAAGAAGGTAACCTGCCTCTGTCAATGTAAGCAATACTTCTGTCAGAACTTTAAAATGCTCTTCTTCTGTGTCATGTGATAAAAAAAAAATCCAAGTTAATATTTCACAGCTTGTGGTTTTATTGCCACTTCCTCTTTTATTTGGATGAAGGAAACGACATCCTTAAATGCTATTAGAAAATCACATTCTAATTTATTATGTTCAACTAATTCAATAGAAACCTTTCTATCATTAATTTTTAATTCTAAATAATATGAAGGATAAGTGCCGTTTCCTTCAATCGTTTGTATCGTGATGTCGTGTACAAAATTTTCATCAATTAAAATATCAGTTCTTACAAGGGATATGTCTGCTTGTGTGTCTAAAAAGCCGTCATAATTTTTTCCCTTGTATTCAATATTTAATGTTAAATTACTCATTCCTCAAAAAGATCTGCTGGGAATTGCGTAATTTTCCCAACAGACTTCTTTGTGGTTGCCGGTGTAGCTGCAGCCTGCTGTTTAACCTCGCGTTGACTGTTAGTCAAACCAGAAGTCTGTGTGGCATAACCTGTGCGTTTGTCATGAAATCTGATTTCGCTAGTTTTGCCTTGACCGTACCTGCAAGGGGTTTTAATGTATCGTCTCAGATTATATCTGGACACTGCACCCTCATTACGAGATTGCTGATCAAAATGTGTAGTTTGTGGTGTAGGAGTGTCTTGTCTCTGCATTTGAGTTTGAAAACTCCTAGTGTCTCTTTGAAAATTACCTTTTCTGTCCCACTGCTCGTCTCTAGGATAAACTGGAGTTTGATATTGACTGAACGAAGGTCTCCACTTCCTGTTTTGGACAGGAAAATGTCTCCCTTTGTCTGTGTTTGGTCGCTCCGGTTTCCTGTCACTGGTTTGTGGTTTAGGTGACCCCACGGTCTCCCCGGTCAAACTTCTGCCAACGAGAGTATAGGTATTTTTCAAAATTTCAGGAAAGATTACCGGTTTCTGTTCTACTGGTAAACCTTGTATTTGTCTTTCAAGGTCTAACAGCAGACCCTGGCCCTTGATTAATGCCTTAAGACAACCCCAAACAATCTCATGGTTGCCTTGTGTAAAGCGTAACCCTAAAATATAAGCTGCTACAATCCCACTAGTCTTATTAACCTGTCCTAGTGTATCTGCCAATGATGAAATAGTAACTTTTCCGTGGGTTTTCTCATACACATTGCTGATGACTGAATCCCATCTCGTGCTTCAGCCAATGTGATTGACAAACCCGCAGGCAGCAAGGAATTCACTAAAGCAAGTTTTTGGTGTGCGGTCGGTGTAGGATACACTCCATCTAAAGAGTGCGTTCTCTCATTAAGCCACAATGCAATGTCTTTTGGATTAGTTGGTAACTGACCAATTGTCGCTTTAATATTGGCCATAGGGATACAAACTTGTACCCGAGCTGGCACGTCAATTAACGCTTGAGCTCCTCTTGTTGCTAAGAGGACATTAATAATTTCTCTTAGCAGCGTGATTTCTGCAGTAGCATTAGCACGCTCTGTCGCAACATCCCGTGCAGCTTGTGTTAACTCAGGTAATGTAACTGGTGTAAATAAGTGTGTGCGATTCTCCCCATATTTCGCACCAGAATTAATAGGACCATGTCTGTCCACGCCTGTAGCAATCACAGGCTGTTGCCCCAAAATGACAGTCGCTGCATTATATGTCAAATTAATGATCGTGTGTGTCAACGGGTTATATGCCTGTTGTATGTATTGATATGTGACTGGATCAGCTGTGGTGTCTATTGTTAGATAGGAGTATCTAGCACCAGGTCCCCACGGGCCAAATTGAATTTCAAATGCCAGAGTTTCACCATCAATCAGATCTCTATGATACTGACTTCTCATTAAAACATTCAGATCTGCAGCTCATGCAAAATCCATAACAGCCATGATATACTATATATATATATATATATATATATATATATATATATATAATAATGAAAATTGTACCTTCTCTATTATAAAGAGGAAATAGCATACACGTGTACTTTAAAGATTAAATGGGTAACATACGATTTATGATTTATTTATACAACTCATGAGTATTAACCACGTTTGGTCGCCATAATCTGGGCTCTTTGCCAACCTTCCTCTCCCAAGTAATGCCTCGTGATAAGTTATATCTTGCACTAAGCAAAAACACAAATCACAATGTCGTACTTGTAGATTTCTCGGTTCACACTCACTTGCAAGAGTATTGTGAGATTATTATAAAGAAAGGTCACTCAGAGTTTGTATAAGATAAGGTTTGTCATTTATTGTATCACAACAATAATCAGAAATATCACAACAAGCTACTTGTAAACTAACGGCTAGCAGTTACAGTATGCTAACAATCCATTCCTAACTATGGAATATGCATCACCTCTGTATCCGGCTCTCGTACTCCCCCCTCACTGTGTGGCCCACGCGTGGCCCCCCTCACTGCGTGGCCCCTCTCCCTGCGTGGCCCACGCTGGCCTCTCGGCCCCAGGGAGGAATATGTATCACCTCTGTATCCGGTCCTCGTACTCCCCCCTCTGCTTTCCGAGCTCCTCTTTCAGCTCCGTCACCATTCTGTGGCAGGTCTCCCACGCGTGTCCGGACGCGGAGGTCGTGGCGTCACTGTGCTCGCTGCTGCTCACGCACAGTTCTAGCCGCTCGGCGCTGTCTGCCAGCCGCAGGGTGCCACGGTCGCTGTGTGACGGTGACACGGAAGCCTGAGACACGTGGCTCCCCCGGCAGGCCGAGCAGCTGCCCACGGAATCTGCCAGCGAGAGG
Organism: Ascaphus truei; assembly: GCA_036426205.1. NCBI lineage: Eukaryota > Metazoa > Chordata > Amphibia > Anura > Ascaphidae > Ascaphus > Ascaphus truei. Next base: position 11,053 of record WSYH01000857.1, read on the forward strand.
TTACAGGAGGAGGGCCACGTGCTGCTGGGTAACGACGGGGGGCACGGCAGGACGTTGTCGTACGTGGACAGTCGCTGAGCTGTGGCCGAGTCCTGTGACCAGAGGAAACAGATAATAACATGACACCACGCAGCGCTGCACGTGGCACAGCGAGGCCAAGAGCTTACACTCTAATTTTGGTAGTGACTTGTCACAAGGAGGTGACAGGGATGTGACCTGGGATATCCCACTTCAAAGGCAAGGACAACTGAGCACCTCCATACACACACGCTATACACACGCGTCTCCATACACACACACAGGCTATACACACGCGTCTCCATACACACGTGTCTCCATGCACACACGCTATACACACGTGTCTCCATGCACACACGCTATACATGCGTCTCCATACACTCACACAGGCTATACACACGCACGCTATACACGCGTCTCCATACACACGCACGCTATACATGCGTCTCCATACACACACACAGGCTATACACATGCTATACACACGCACGCTATTCACACGCGTCTCCATGCACACGCACGCTACACACACGAGTCTCCATACACACGCACGCTATACACACGCATCTCCATGCACACGCACGCTATACACACGTGTCTCCATGCACATACACGCTATTCACACGCTATATTACATACACACGCACACACACTATGTTGCATGCACACGCTATATTACATACACATGCACACAATATTACATACTGTACACACGCGCACGCACACCAAGGAACTAAATAGAATAGATAAGAAAACACACACACGCTATACACACGCGTCTCCATTCACACGCACAGGCTATACAGAAACGCGTCTCCATTCACACGCACAGGCTATACAGAAACGCGTCTCCATTCACACGCACAGGCTATACAGAAACGCGTCTCCATTCACACACACAGGCTATACAGACGAAACGCGTTGGGACTTTACTCTACCCATATACCATTAGCAGGAGTTTCTTGGGAGCTGTCTGGAGCTCTGTCACCCTCTCTGTCCTTAACCCCTGGTGTGTGGCCATCACTGGGGTTTATTGGGAGTTGTGTTAGCAGTTGTTCCCTGTACAGCTTCTGTGGCCTTCTGGTTTTTGTGTTTTTATATATATATTTTTTATTATAAAGATTTATCCTGTTTTCCTGCGTCCTTTTCCTGCGTCCTTTTCCTGCGTCCTTTTCCTGCGTCCTTTTCCGGTGTTCTTGGAAATGTTCCAGTTATTCCAGTAATACCCGGTGAAGTTGGTTACTTTAACAACCATAAGCTTTTTTTTATATCTATTCTAATGTGAGTGTCCATTTGGCTTCAGCTATTTATGAATTGTGTATACAGTATCACACTGTTTATGAATTGTGTATACAGTATCACACTGTTTATGAATTGTGTATACAGTATCACACTGTTTATGAATTGTGTATACAGTATCACACTGTTTATGAATTGTGTATACAGTATCACACTTATGAATTGTGTATACAGTATCACACTGTTTGTGTCATCTCTTTATTGAGATTATCCTGCTGCGGAGGAGCTGACATTGACGCTGCAAGTTTTGGGATTGGAGGAGAGTATCCTGCTGATAAGGAACCTACAATAACGCTGCGAGTCCGACTACGAGAGAAGGTCCACAGTGCCAGTTCTATCCTATCCACGGAGATTCCTGCACATCAGTGGGGTTCACTTAACAACCGCAATGCCCGTCTATCCTCGCCTAATGTGAGTGTGTTACTTTTTGCCTTGACGGTTACTTACAATATCACACTATTGTGTTTTCTCTTCCTTCTCCTTTTTTATATATATTTCCTTATTTGATGAGTTTGTGGCAATCGGAACTTCACCCTCCTAACAAACACGAGTGGCTCTGAACGAACCCATTTGCGGTGCGGCCCCATCAAGGGAATCTATCATTTGGACGACTACGTATCCTTCTAGTTTACAGTTTTTTGCGCTTGTTTCCCCCCCCCCCCCCCCTTATGCCTATACACACACGTGTCTCCATACACACGCACGCTATATACACGCTTCTCCATACACACGCACGCTATACACATGCATGCTATACACTCGCATCTCCATACACACGCATCTCCATACACACACGCTATACACACGTGTCTCCATACACACACACACGCTATACACAGGCATCTCCATACACACGCGTCTCCATACACACCTGTTTCCATACGCACGTGTCTCCATACGCACGCTATACACCCGCGCCTCCATACACACTATACACACGCGCCTCCATGCATATACACTATATTACATGCACACGCTATATTACATACATACACACGCACGCTATATTACATACACACACACACACTATATTACATACACACGCACACACTATATTACATGCACACGCTATATTACATACATACGCACTCGCTATATTACATACACACACACACGCACACACTATATTACATGCACACACTATATTACATACGCACACACTATATTACATGCACACGCACACACTATATTACATGCACACGCTATATTACATACACATACACTATATTACATGCACACGCTATATTACATACACACACTATTTTTTATATTGTACCTTTGTAAGTGCAATTCTTATTCCCCCCCCTCCCCCTCATTAAATTTTACAATTTTACGCTATGGGTGTGCGCTCTCTCTTCCCCCTTTTCTTCTAGATTCCCTGTGGATGTGTCCCTATTTGTGGAGATATTTATTTGCTGTATGAGTATTTATATTTGTTTTTTATTGTAAGCTTGGTTTTAGGTTTTGTTCTATTATAATTGATTTATCATTCATTTTGATTTTCATATATATTTTTCATTTTTATATTTTTTTCATTTTAATTGTCATAATTCAATTTGTTTATATACACCTAATTCACAGAGTCTTTACTCCTAGTGAGTCACACTATATATCTACAACCATTTGCAGAGGCGCAGCTCAGTCTTTTTTCTTTGTGTTCGTCCATATATATATATATATATATATATATATATATATATATATATAAATAAACTTAATTAGGTCACTATCACTACTAACCATACTCAATCACTACAAATAATATACTCCTTTTTACTTTCTCCTCCAAGAGACCAACCATATGCTCTTCACTGTTCCTCCAATGCATACCGATCATGATAATATTATCATCATTACCCCTCCGTATCTGACTCACTGGGTCAACTGAATATAGGGCCAATCATTAACCTTGTTTGATTTATTCTTCTAATATAGATATGGCTATCTTACCTGGCTAACATATGCCTTGATTAAAATGTGCATGTATTATAAATCGTCTGCCAATTAACTGCTTGAAATATAGCGTGGACACCTTCATTATAATGATACAAGCTAATCCATACAAGCTAATTTCTATCTTTGTATGCTTTTGCACTGGTAATTTTTAGACAGATGGCTGTAGAGATATAAGTTACTATTTGCACTTGGATAATACATTGTGTTTAACCCCATATGTAAACACTACTTTACTGAGTGTAAGGATTTGAGAGTCACGCCGCCTTCGGCGTGCTCCCGTCCTACCTCCGTTCACACGCGGGGCTCCTTCCAAGGGAACATAATCTGCAGGCCACACAGCGCGCATGCGCGCACCAGTGACATTACCAGGTGCTGCGAGGGAAGGCCCCACCTCAGTGGTGCGCAGCATGCACACATAACTCATGTACAACGTGCCCAAGCTCAGTGGAAACAGAGCTACTGTAATCAGCTCCAGCACATTCTCCTGTCTCCTGGACCTAGCCCATCACTGTTTCCGCTGAGGCCGCGCCTCCACTCTGCCACTCCATAGGATTGGACAGTCCTGCCTATATATGTTCAGCTGTGCCACTGGCACTTTGGCTGAACATAGATTCATGTTCCGTTGTGCTTACCTGTTCTTTGCATCCACATTCTTGCCTTGCCTTGCTGAACCTTGCTCTGTGTTCCGACCCGGCTTTGCTCTTGGACTCCGCACCTCTGGAATACTGACCCGGTCTACCTCCGACCTCCCGCATCTCTCCAACCCTGACCTCAGCACTCGGACAATGACTACTCTCCATTCTCCAACTCTAACTATGGCTAATAGTACCTTCAATGATCCGGACCTCTCCTACTCGGACATTGGCAAGTATAACAACAACTCTTACCTCTCCAACCCCAACCCAGCAACCTTGCCCAATTACACTCCAGACATGACCCCGTGGCTGTGAGTTGTGTTTTTACCCATTCCCACCTCAGTCCCGGGGTCCCACCTTGTTTGTAGTGAGCACAGCGTTTCACTGGGTTAGTATTATTGCTAGCCTAGATAATTGCTATATGTGTTGTGCGTCATTGTAACAAAGTCTTCCAACAGCAAATCTGCAGTATATTTTACAATAGTTTTAACTCATGCAACCACAATAGTATATGTTCTATGACCTGATTTCCATTAGTGGTTCATGTATCAAAAACCATCCTATCCCATAAGTTGCTAACAGGATATGTTGCAACTGTATACAGTACACGTATTCTGCTATAGTTATTTTGTGTACTGACTCAATGTGGCAGTAAACTCATCCTGGTTCCGTGTAGATATATCTCTGAATACTTCATCAGTGAGATTATTTAGAGACATGTATTGGTATTGTAATTACCTTAGTTCAGGTTATCCAGTAGTGTTCATCTCTGTGTCACCTATCTTGGGGCTTTTTATTATTCACTGTATTTATTTTTATCACATGCACTGCTGTTTAATAGTATTATTAATAAAGTTTTATTGTTTTCATGGAATGTTTAGTACTCTTGTCAGCTGGTATCTTCTCGATTACTGCTAATTCAGCATTTTTACTTACACTAAGAATATTGAGATTCAATGACTTAGAGTAGGCAGCCTCAAAGAAAGACCCTACCGGTATATAAGATATAATTTCTCCTTCCAGGAATAAACTGTATGCACATATAAATATTTACAAAGATTCTCCAGGTGTAAGATACCAATAATTAAAGTATAGTAAGTTGCACACATAGGGGCTTGAATGTCAGAGTCATGTGCATAATTATATTGCCATAAAAAGGCGACACAGTATCAGACAGAAATGGCAAAAGGGTGAGATTTCAAGTGAGAATATTACTTGTAGCATTTCAGTAATATGCAGCGTAGTAAAATATCTAAATTGACACGATACTGCAGGGTTCTGTCAGCAAAAAAATCAACATACTGAATAAGATTGTATCCCCCCCCCCCCCCAAAGTGCATATATGTGCATATACAGTACATGTATGCAGAGATTCTACAAATGTAAGGTAGCAATATGTATAGTAAGTTGCACACTAGAATCATAGTTCATCAAGTGGCATAGTCTGGAGCATAATTATTTTGCCATAAAAAATGCCACAGTATCAGGTCGTAATGGCAAAGGAGTTAGTGAGCCCCGTAAAATTACATTGGAGAATTCTTCAGTTTTGAACAATATATTGATGGATCCGACACTGCAGTGCTCTGTTAGTTAACTGTCAGCTTATGTACAGCTATGATAAACTAATCAGAAATACATTCTGCACTGGGGAATCCGAGGGTACGGGGAAGGAGAGATATGTGGGGAGTAGCCCTGAATCACTAGAGTCTAAGTACTGTATATCTGAATAATTTAAAAATTGAATTGTATGAAAGGAAGGAAAGATGGCCCCAAATAAATGTGGCAGCAACAGTGGGATAAATCTCAAATAGTACATACTGTGTGTTTTGATAAAACCATGCAATAAGAGTGTAGTTCTGGAAGCCGTCTATCGGGTGTTTCCAAACACGCACAAGATAGGAAATATGTTGGGGAAATCCAGTGGATAATAAGGAAAAGTCTTCGTAGAACAACAAGTGGCATTTCCATAATTATTGACATGGGCCCAAATGGTTAAATTGGATTTAGCTGATATGTCGATAGTGATGGCCTGAATGGAATCAGACGAAGCCGAAAGCAGTGATAGTAAATGTGAAATAAAATAATGAACCTCCTAAGGGAAATATTGATATAGGTTAGAAATGAATGTAGTTCTTTTCTTGTACAAGAATTTCCAGAAATATATAAAAAATAAAGGTAATTAATATTTAAAGCAGAAAACCCCCTACTCAATTTTGTAATACTTTTTAAACTTTTTTACAGAATCAAAAAACAGCGTTTGCCTTGGAGATTAACTGCACTATTTTTATATCCAGGAACCTCCCTGGTTCCTGAGATAATTAATATGCAACATTTTATGTGATGTGTTTTTCGTCCCTTTTCTGAAATCAATATGGCTTTCAAGGCCAGCCAACAGATTTTTCAGGACCCAGGAGTCTCCAACTGGACTCAAGGGTCCTAGGAATGAGTGGGGGACATGGTTGCTGAGCTGTTGTGCTGCTGCTTACAAGTTTTTTTAGCAGGGAGAGGAGGGTCCGGGCCCAAACTGTTGACCAGGAGACATGTTCAGGACCTAACTGTTGCTGGGAGGGGGAATTTCAGAGCCCTAACTAATCTCACTTTTCCATGGGGAGGGAGTGGAGGTCTGGATGCCCAAATTGTTAAGCTTTTGCAGATCCAAACTATTTGACTGGAGTAGGAGATCCATGCCACACTGTTTTCCTTATTTGAGGATATCCATGGGGGAGAAGATCTGGAAATCCTAACTATTGACTGGGGAAAGTGTCCTGTCCCAACTGTTCATTTGGGAGTGCTTGAGGCCAAAAAAAATGAATCGGGGAGAGGATGGGGCCCCAACTGTTCACTAATGGGGGAATAGGTCCCAGTGCCCTAATTATTCACTGTAGGAGTTTGTGGGGGCCTAATTGTTGAGTGGGGGTCCGAACCCTAGCTGGCAGCAAGGTAGAGGCCCATCAAAGTGGAAAATAGTGTAAGGTAGGCTTGACTTTTGGTGGATAACAAAAGACTAGAAGCAACAGTGCTACATCCAATATGACAAATTACTGTATATTGTTAACTACTGTAGTGCCGACGAGTATTCTAAAACAAATCTGGGGCAATCACCAACAATACCCAGGTACATCTGGGAACATCTGGGAACATGCTGGGAACATGCTGGGTACATGCAGGGTACATGCTGCAACATTTCAGTGACATTTCTGCAGACAAACTAATGGCCCATCGGATTAACAGCAGTTCAGTTTGACATTCAGTTTGAATGGGACTGCCAGGTACTCCTGCAGTGTTAATCCGATGGGCCATTAGTCTCTGCAGAAATGTCACTGAAATGTTTCAGCATGTTTCAGCATGTACCCAGCATGTACCCAGCATGTACCCAGCATGTACCCAGCATGTACCCAGCATGTACCTGGATCTTGTTGGTGATAGCCCCAGATTTTCCAAGGCAAGTTTTAGTATACTCGTCGGCGCACCTGTACTTCGCCGTTTTTCTTCTCATAAGTGAGGGTAATTCAGTTAAATCCGTTAGCCAATGCATTATAAGCTAGAAAACCACACAAAGATATCCCCTCTTTTGCAACTCCTAACACTATGCAAAAATTATCTTTACCTCTCTGATGGTGGATCAAGTCTTAATAGATTGGTCATTAACCGCAGCATCACAAGACTTGCTATTTAAAGTGTATGGTTGAGTTATTTAAAGTGAGAAGGAGTCACAAACCTCCAAACAATTGTTACCAATTGACATTTACTGTACACACACACAGTCCCGGCAAGCTAAAACCCAAACTCACCAGACCATATATATTTGTGTAAAATACGTGATTCTTCCTCAATAATAACCTCATTGCCACTGTCACTCTGCAGCATTGACACATTGACATATCTGGTTCATTGCGTAAAATGTTAAATGTATACAGTACTTTTCTAAATTACAATACATTTCATGCAATATACTGTATGCATAGGTAATAGGCTGTTGCATTACGTTTCAATGTTTCTACTTTTATGGTTATGAAGGTTAGCTATTTTTTATCTACTGCTTCATGAACTTAGAACAAGGTTGTACCAAAAGGAACAGACTTCAATTAAATGTGTGACACAGGATTAGATCTATCACACACTGAATTATGTGCCACTTTCAGCATAAAGTAAAGAGCAAGAGTAACTCATGTTAATGGATTTGGAATGATACTGTACCATCATTTATTACCGAAGCAGAGGTGTTAGATGATGATACTAATCAAGAAAGCTTGTATAAATAAAAATGAATATGTTAACCAAAGAAGTCCTTTATTAGAATTTATTAAATGGCCCAATAGTAAATTTCTTCTCCTGAAATTAATTAATGCAACTTGCAGGAGAAACATGAGAATATTGAGATGAGTGTACAGTACATAATGATAAAACAATATTGTAATATATAATATTGCACAATAATTAAACATGTAGTTTTATTTAATATTGTTAGTCCTTTGAGTTCTAATATAGTCTATTGGACAATCAGATCAAATACTATGGACCTCATGCAGTAAGCGCTGATAAGCCCCTTATCGCCAGCTTGTTGCCTATTGCGATTCAGTAAGCCCTTAGAAGCTGGCGATGAGAGCAAAGATAAGCGGGGTTTTTTGACACAAATTGTTTTTATGCTGACGCGTGGCAATAAGCCACTTTTCGGCATTGATCGACAGTTTTTCAAACACACTCAATTCTAGTAGCCCCGACCAGCTTCTCGCAGCATATCACCGCTTTAGAATTTAGAGTTCCTCTCAAAATCATCCCGCCTCAAAAAGTTGTCAAGAAGGTGGGGAGAAGCGGCGATGAGCGGCAAGACGGCACTTAAAAAAAATCAGGCCTTTCTCCTGCATCGGATTGATGCTGGAGTGTCCGGTGTTGATACCCATTATTATCAGCACCATAGACCCCAGGCATGAATATGATGCATGAAAAATGCATTTAAAGCCCACTTCATTACCTTAGCGGCTAACCGCTAAGGCAATAAAGGGTTAAACACCCGTGCCAGGCTTATTGGGGGTAGAGGTGGTGCGTGAAGGGGGTATTTGGCCCTTGGTGGGTGTTTACGCCCTGTGGGGGTTTTGCGGGTGGACTTAACCCCTTCATTACCTTAGCGGTTGATACCGCTAGGGTAATGAAAGTGGTTAACCCCTCCAGCTACCCACCTGCAAGGCCTAAACACCCATCCTTGGGGCTAATACCCCCTTCACCCACCACCGCTACCCAGAATAAAAACAATACACATAACAGCCCACTACCCACCTCCTAGCCCCCCAATAAACATTGCAATATCTAATACACCACCACCTAACAAATACAGTACAATAATAGGAAAAATATCTATTATCCACATATGGATAATAATGCATTTGCCTATTTAAAAAACAACATTAAGCAGCATAAATAAAGTAAATAAATCTTGCACTCACCCCTGCCAGGCTGCCACGATGAAGGTTGTCCTCATCCTCATCACCGTCCATGCCCTCCGTCACTACAAACAATACAAAAAAATAAAAAAAGACAATCTAATGTCCCTAGCCTCTTAATCACCTTAGTGGTTAATAATCGCGAAAGTAATTAAGGGGTTAACCCACCCTGCCCTGCTACCCACCTAACCACCCTCCCCAGGCAACTACCCCCACCCTTCACCCATTCATTTGTACAGTGGGTACATCATGCCCATATAATATTGGGCATGATTAACCAATATACAAAGAAATGGGTAAGGATTCCAAATACAGGTCCAAATAAAAACATAACATAGCTAAATACAAAACAGCACATTACAAAATCAGATACAGCACATAGCATAAAGTGAAAAAACAATATTCTGCGCTCATATATAGTAGTTAGATAATTGGTGATGTGACCCTTAAAAGGTGAATACAACCTTGTTATGATGAGGTTTTGTGCAGCTGTTCTGGTGGAAGGCTCAGCACTCCAAGCTAGGAAAAAATAGAAGAAAGAGAAAAGCGCAAAAAAACCCTCATAGTGTAGTATATTTAAAAAATCAATTTATAAGTAAGGGGTGAATATTGCACGTACATCAAATTAATATTTACACAGCATGACATGTTTGGGACATGTTACCCATCTGTACACAGCAAGTCAAGATCGCGATGCAGGACTTGGAAATCCTTCCTCTGGTGGCAGGGGCACAGGGTCGTGGAGGCCAGCTCGTTGTTGGAAATCCCTCTCGGTCCCTAGCGGTATCACCGCCGTCGCCGTCCGTTCAGAGGAGGTCCTCTACTTCCGGATTAGTCCACGTTAGCGTCTGACGTCATCAGATGGCGTCTCTTGGTATCGAAGTCGCGTCGCGCTGGGTAACACCAAACCGGCAGCAAGTCCCAAACTCAGCAGTGTAAAGGGGAAATACCACAGTGGGTATAGAAAATAATGGAACGCGGGAATCTGAAACCAGTTACACCACTGATGAGGAGTGACGACATCCATTCCCAGCGGAAGAGCGGAGACGCGGCGACACCTCGAGGCTACTCCTGTATTTGAGTATAAACGTATACAATGGTGTTTTATATCGTACTCTTGTGAGTTTGGAATTGTCTTCACACATGTTTTATTAAATTTTTTATACGTTATCACACGAAGATCAGGCGCTTTTTTCTTCTCTTTTTTTCATATATATATATATAAAAGCCAGCATTGTTTTTCCTGAGGGCACGGAGCCTGTCTCTGCAGCCGCAGCCCAGGGTGCAGGAAGTTAATCCAGCTCCGGAGGATTATGGACAAGGGAAGGGAGAGGGTGCTCACCGGGATAATGGTGAAGGACTGGGACTCATTTTCCCACATATAGTAAATCATGCCAAATAGGATATTGGCAAGGTATTCAACAATCTTAGTGTCATATGTACAGTATATTTGATCAGGATAATCTTACCACTTAATGTAGGTGTGGGGGATTGACGAACATACTATATTGAGAAGGAGTGGATAGTGGCTTATTTTGCTTAATCTGGAAAGTTAGAAAGATGGTACTAGACATGACAAATACATACATTAGCCCTTGAAATGCCAGAGACTGAGCATTTGGTTAAGGTATCATAAAAGTTAACCATGTAAGCTTTTATATTTGTGTGTAAGAAATGTTATAACTGGATTAAGAGTAGAGTCCAAGATGTATCAGCTATTTAAAAATGTTTTAGGAAAGTAAAATTTGAAGTTATCTGTGAAAAATATATATTTCACTTCAGCTACAGTAGAAAATGTTTCCAGCTGATTATGAAATACACAATCATTGGCTTGCAGCCCTCAAGCAAGTTCAGCTGAAGAAAAAGAGCAGGAGTGGAATTTTAAATAGATCAATGCCATAGGGGTCATGTAAACAAACAGAGAATCAAAGTATACAGTTCTATTGCTGTAACCTTCACCTCCTCAAGACAGACTCATTATATATATTCATCCATGGTGTATTAATGTTCAGTAACAATGAATCATGTTACAAATGGGTTTTTCTCTAGAACAAACTATATTTAAAGGTTTACTTCTCCAATATGACATAGACATATTGTGGGCTATGCATAAAGCTGCTTTGTTTTTTCGAAAAAAGGACTGAAAGTGTGTTGTATAACACAACGCTTAATATAGGAAGCCAAAGTGAATACCCTCTAAGCCACTTCATTAAATAAATTGTGCACTTTTCCTTAGAATTTTTTTTACGATTCTTTACTGTGTAGGCAATTTATATATTTAGCCTTATTTCAGAATCTGGTAAATTAAATATTTCTTGCACATCTGAGAAAAATCTAAGTTTATATACAGTATGAACAGTATATTTACTATTCTACACAATGAGCTTGTTACCAAGTCATGGCATTTCTGATGGACATGCCTGGAGGGAATTTTAGATTACTCAGAATAGGAGTGAGGGGTAATGGAAAAGGGGTTAGTTCTTTATTTGTTGAAACTGAGTCCCATTCAAATAATATGCTGTTTATAATAAGATGTTCATTTAAAAGTTCTTGCCTTTCTGTTTTGTTTATCTACCAGAGTATCTAAATCTATAAATCTATAGGTGTACAGCATTATTTTTCTATTTAAACTTATAGAGGTAGTTCCTCAGAGGTCTATTAAATGTTTTATTGTGATTGTCACATACGGCACACCAGTGAGCACGTGACCTACATACAGGACAAGGGTTAATACACAGATCTCAACCTGGCACACTTTTCACCTTTGCAAAGGTACCTCAAATGAACAATATCTCCCCTCAATCTGTCCCCATATACCATCTGTCACGAAGAGCACACAAGCGAGCAGGGACTTTGATATGCAATCAGGGTTAATACACACAGCTACTCTAGCCAACTCACTTTGCTCCTACACAAGGTACTTTCAATGAGATAAAATTACCCCTTACTCAATTGCAATCATATCTATCTCTCCTCCACCACCCAAGAAATATGCAAAATATGGAATTAATATATATCTGCCAGCGTCTGAGGTCCCTATTCATAATAGAAAAAACTATCCACTTACACATAAATCTGTTGCAGCAAAAGTGTCCGAAAGTGTAAATTAATCTCAACAGAGCAATCATTCGGAGCCCAAATAATTACTTTTTAAATGTTTTAATATATATAAAAATACAGTGATTAGATGAAAGAAGAAGGGTTAGAAGATCATACTGTTACAATAAATACAGAACAGTTTCTTAAAATAACAGGATGACATAAATCAGAAATCTGTATACAGTACGTAATACCTATAAAGTATGTTACCATGTCATAGGTTTTCCCCAGAGAGTTCACTGGCATAAAAGATGAAAATGAACGTGTTTGATCCCAAAACACACCTCTGTTGGATTCTGATGTCATAACTCTGGGGTGATACCTATATACCATTCTTCTCCCATTGAAATCCACTTACGTCTACCACTGTTGTAAATCAGCTGCTAGATTGACGGTTTTATGACAGATGAAAAAAAACCTCTTAAAGAGACATTTAAAATCTTGACTCAATATATAAACACTCATAACTTAATTTCCCCATACTTAGTCACACGTGAGTCATAACAATAAATTCAGGCAAATTACACAAACGTAACGGGACTTAATTGCTCCTAAATTTGAGTAACAAATTGATATCTGTCCCTGGCTACCTTCTAGACCTCAAATGTCTGGCCTTATTGTATGCGTTTCCTTGCAACAATTAAGATATCTGAGCTTTATATTTTAGAATAGAGGTGATCACAGATATCCTCATTTTTAATACATTCACTCTTTTGTGGAATACTTTTTTTGTCACTTTCTAGGTCTTTTATAGGTGTACATTCCAACATATGGACTGTAATCTATATATTTATATTTCTCTAAGGATGTCTGCACATCCCTCTGTGATTGGCTAACCTGACGAAGGAAATTGAATTTCCGAAACGCGTCGTTCTATGCATACCGTGGAGCCTTTTTGACCTGCAACTGCTCCCGTAGCTGCTTCCAGTTTTCGGAACACAGCCCTGCATCTGGACGCGGAGAAGGGGACTCAGTGCTACCTGAACTGTTTCCACTACGAAGACTACATTCATTATTGATGTAAGTCTTTGAGCTTTTATCCTATTTGTTTATTAAAATCATTTTTTATCTTTCCTATTGCCTGGTTGTCATCTACTCCGGGTTTAACTGCAAGACACTACTGGTCCCAAGATTGCAGACACAGTAATCACAGTGGATTCCATGCTGCAATCCTTTGCCCTCATTATCTTCACTCACACTAACCCGTGTGAGTTTATTTATTTATTCATTCATTTATTCTTCATTGACACTATAGTGTGGTCCTTGTCCATTCACTCACTTTGGGTTCCCTTGTTTGTGTTTGTTCACTGTGTTTTACTGCAAGATACCATCAGTCCTAAGATTGCAGACACAGACACCACTCACAGTGGATCCCACGCTGCAAGCATCTGCCCTCATTGTCATCACTCACACAAGCCTGTGTGAGTGTATTTATTTATTTATTTATTCTGCAATTTCTATTGACACCACAGTGTGTTCTATCTCTTGTCCCTTTACTCACTCTGGATCCTCCTATGTGTGTTTGTTCCCTGTGTGTTTGAAATGGCTCTTACGAGCCAGAACATACGGTTATAAGAAAGCACCAGGAGCAACAATAAGGACCACATCAAGTGACCCACGCAAGCCAGTATCTGTTCCAGCAGACGATTCTACTTCATGACCAGAGTAAGAACATCCAAGACAATGCTGAGGGATCCCGCTCACATATGCCCGTATGAGTACCTATAGTATTATTACCCCCCACTCTACTGTTCATGCACACTCTTCATATTTTACTATACAAGTTGCTGTTTCATGCTTCTTCTCCCTTCATGCGCTCATCTGCACTCCATTCACCACTCACCCAGAAACAGCAAGGGAGGATGCACATCACTCCCACTGTGTGATACTGTAGGCAAAGCGACCTGTCACTCACCCAGAGACAGTCAATGAGACTGTCCATCCTGTGTAATGAGACTGCACACAGTTTACATCTGCATCGCCCCAAAGGCAGACGCCTGAAAGGGTTCTCCTCTGCACAGAACCAGCATGCTAATGGTTAATATCTGCGTTTGCTTACTGCTATGTGTTTCGTCAACTCACCCACTGGAATGTTAATGACCCAAGAGCACAAAGGACTTTGAAACAACAGCTGCATTCAATCTGAACCCCTTCAGTCTACATCTGTGTCGTTCCAAAGGCAGACAGCCTTTAGCGCAGCTAAAGGGCAGCCATTTCCGGATGTTTGGTAATGTTAAAGCTGCTCTATTTCAATCTGAAACTCACCAGCCCTTTTATCCCCTGTATCCAATTTTTCAACTTGACTGTATGTGAATTGACTGTATGACCTCTGTTTATTTCATGTAACCATGTATTATTATCATAACTCTGTGCCTAGGACATACATTAAAATGATAGGAAACTCTCAATGTATTACTTCCTGGTTAAACATTTTATAAATAAATAAATAAATTGGCTGTTTAACATCTTAAGTGTCAAATGTAGTATGAAGTGTCTGAGGAGTTCAACTTAGAGTTAAAAAATACAAAAATTGGAGTCTGCACTTCATCATCAACCCTGCAACTATGAGAACTTGGATTTCTAAATGCTCTGAAACAATTTTCACATCAAAAACTAACTTTCTAAGCTGCTATTTAAACTTCAATGCTAAACTGTGCACCCAGACCTGAATTATACATCTGCACTTTCACATCCTTCTCACATTTCCTTCAATACCGGGAAACTCTCTCCCCCTACCTTTGTCTCCTTGCATTTCATTATTCCCTCCCTATTACTTTTTCTGTTTGATGTTTCTTCACTCCTTTGTAAACTAGTCTCTTCCAACTTCCCCACTCTCCTCCTCTCCACATTTCTTCATCTTTTCTTTCCTCCATCTCTGCTTGTCCTATACACTGTACCACTATGTACACAACTACCCCAACAACTTCTACACCCCTCAATATAAAGCACCCCCACAAATCCTCCTCACTCTCTTTTTCTCTAATCCTTCTTCGTGCTGCTGGGAATATCTTTCCTTATCCTGCAGGCCACCATATCACACCTGCTCTCGCCCACGCCTCCCTGCCACCTCTTTCCCTGCTAATGGTGTAAACCCATCTAATTTAATACCGACCAACCTTAAAACTCACCTCTCAAATGAAGCATCCCAATAGCATGGACTCGTGGCTACTCTCCCACACCCAGTTACTCCTACCAACTATTGTGGACATGCACTGCAAGCTACTGCACTTATTCCCTTGCCTGCTGTCTTTGTAAGGCTGTGATTATAGTGCCGGCGTGTGTGTGCGCAACTACATAATGTCACACAACGCATGGCACGCACGTGAATCTTGCACTGTAGGCTGGAGGAATCAGGAGGCAGAGGCGTGGCTGTGATGTCACGAGCGGTTTGCCTTCATTGGCTGAACCGCTCACGTGACACAGCCATGATGCAGCCGTCGTGCTACAAAAACAATTTCACTTGTATCCTCTGCAATATGACGCTCTGTAGCTCTTGGTCACACACTCACTATGTGCACCTTAATGAGCCACCATTAGTTTGTTCAGGGGGCGCGCAGCCACTATAATTGTGGCCTGAGGTTTCCAAAAACTGTAAGCTCTCCAGGGCAGGGATTTCCTATCCTATTGTCTGAGAGAGTGCAAAGAGGAGCAGGGCATGATAGGGGAGAGAGTAAGGCTGCGGTCATGGTGAACGCTGGAGTGGGTGTAAGCATTCACTCGGCTTACCCGCCGCCTGCAGCAGGAGAGATCTGTGTCCTGCATGCAGAGGAGTTGGGGAGGCGTGTCGGGGGGGTGCTGCCGTGACGTCATGAAGCTGGTTCATCCTCATTGGGTGAACCGCTCATGTGACCCGACCAACGCCGGCCGCCGGCGCCTCTGCTCCTGCACATCTATGTGACCACACTGCACGCGCCCTCCTGCGCGCCGTCGCGATCACCATGGTCACAGCGTAAGGTGGGGAAGAGGGAATAAGAGACAGAAAGGTGTTACAGGTGGGGTGAAAACAAAGAGTAATGTTTAATTAATAACCTTTAAGATCTCTTAGATTAGCGAATGTTACACCGGGTACAGCTAGTCTAATATATTCAGAGATGTATTTATTTATAGAAAATGTAATAGAAAAGTTTTAGATAGTAAAACGTTATGTAAACTGTAGCCACCCCACTTTGATTTCCCAACAGAACCTGACTCATTCGTGCTTGATATTATTAGATTTCATGGTGTCCCCCATGCATTTGTAACTCTTGTTGCTCTGAAGAGGTCATCTAAGAAAAACTAAAAGTGTTGTGTATGGATTTTCTAGGTTACACTACAAAATGGACACCGACAGTATTATTGAAACATTTGAATGCAAATGGCTGATGTCTCCCAAGTACTGTATAATATGATGTTTCTTTTTCAAAATTTCCTAAAACTACATAAGTTATTCACATTTTGCATGGGATCTGTGGAAATCAATGTGGCCATTTTGTTTTGCAAACCCTAAAAAAATGTAAATCTATTTATGAGTTTAAAGCAGAAGGATTTCTGCTTTTCAACCCATAAGTTGTAAAGCATGTAAACAATAAATCCAGTATAAAGACGGAACCTCCCTGAAAGAAAAAGAGTAACAACATTTTATAGTATAATATGTGCAATGTTTTAAGGAATGTAGAATGAATTACTAGGAGGCCTTATTCACAAACGAGTATTTAAGAATGCGTAACAATACTATTGAGCATTCAGTTGCATGGGTGTTTATCTTGTTCACATTATAGTTTGAATATCGGATGCAAAAAATATATTGGGTATGTCCCAACATACTGTACAGTATTTTGTTAAAAATAAATATGAACGGATTATTAAAAAAAAAACTAGTGTTATTAAGGAACTGATCAGTGGACCCTAACTATATTCAAGATTTAGACATATTGGGCCAATAATCCACAAATATCTCAAACAGCTGAATTTACATAATAATTAAAAAAGTGCAAATTCCTATTGCATACAGTACATTAAAACTATGTGGTTTTTTTATCATAAGTACATACAAATAACTACTACTTGTATTTGCGCGACACAGCAACAAAAAAAAAACAGCGGCACTTTTCAAAATCATAAATCAACAGAATATGAACGGTTGGTAAAATTCATTTCAACGATTTGAAATTGGATTTGTCTTTGCTTCAGTGGACATCATCTGGAGCATTAGTAAGATATGGGACGTTGAAAATATGAATTCTAATCATAAATTGTAGTTCATTCTACCTTGTCATTTCCACTTTTGTAATACTATCAATTAGTCTGACCTACATTTTACCAACTGAGCTACCACTGTAGCGGTCATTAATATTTAGCTGTTCTTTATGTTAGACTTTTTGCTATGCATCTAACTTTATCTATTTTTCTTATTTACTGGTTTTACTATATATGGTTTACGTACACAATTTTAATTAATAATAATATGAGGGAACGCCCAAAAAATTATATTTTGCAGCCTTGAAGAATATTACTTTCATCTTATCCTGCTGGTCAATAGTCTGAAAGCTTCTTTCAAATAGTTTTTAAGTTGTAAGCATGAGTTCCAATGCATATTGGTTCACACAACATCATTCTATTTTCATAGTTTTCTAGTACTGGGTTCATTTATATAGTCTTGAACTGTGAATGCCCATGTTAACAGCTTCTCAATGGTTCTTTAATTCTTAAACTTGCTGCTTCTACATCTATTTTTAAATTGTCTTAATGCCCCACTTTCTTGAGAGGGAAAGAATGATAGCAATGGTATTAAATAATTTATTCTTGTTCCATTTTCCCTAACCTCAATCCTTTGTTTTACTTACTAAACTATAAAATACTACCATAGTAATTGAACTTATTTAATTAAATCGTGTTCCAATACTGACTAGCTACAATTTATTTCAACCCTGTGTGTCCCATCTTAAGTGTCACATTTAAAGTGTCTAGCAGAGTTAATTTTGTAGTTGAAATTGGAGGTGAAGATTTGGGGAGCATCTGGACTCTGCACACACACTTTGCAACTGTGACAACTTAACTTTCGAAAAGCTGTGATTATTTGTACTCTTCCTATCTTCCAGTATCTGTGAAGTCTCTCCTCCTGCATCTCACTTTGCCCTTCCTATTGCTTTTTCTGTTTACTGTTTCCTCACTCCTTTGTGAATGTCTCTTTTCTCTCCAACTTTCCCACTCCCCACTGCACCATTATTTATACACATTTCTTCCATCAACTTCTTTACTTCTCAATAAAAAAAACACCCACACAAATCCTCTATTCATACCCTCTATCTACTCCTTCCTGCTGCTGGGGATCTGCCCTAGGCCTGTACCAAGACATACATACCTGATCTCGCCCATGCCTCCCTGCCATCTCATCCCCTGTAAATTCTGTTAACCCTCTCATTTTAATACTGACTAACCTTAAAACGTGCCCCACAAATCAAGCATCCCAATAGCCTGCACTCATGGTTACTGTCCCACAGTTACTTATATCACCTATTGTGACCAAGCACTGCCATCTACAGCACTTATTCCCTCACCTGCTGTCTCTGTAAGTTCCCCTTACATTGTAAGCTCTTCGGGGCAGGGATTTCCTTTCCTATTGTCTGATTTTGCTGCACTTATTGTATTATTATAATTCCCTGTACTGTATTCTTTGTGAAGCGCTGAGTACACTTTTGGCGCCATATAAATAAAGACATACAATACAACCCTTTGTTTAAACTATTACATTCCATTAAACTTGGTGCCCCTCTAGACAGGAAACTGAACAGAGTGAGTTACAACGTTTGTGGAAAATAGAAAAAGTATTAAAAAAATGTATTAACTCCTTCGGTATCTTATAAACTTACAGTGTACGCCATAAAAGACGGCGCGTTTGGGGCCTGTATAATATATGCGATGGATCAAAAGGTTTTGTAACTTTTCTAAGCATGAAGCGATCAAGTGAGCACTCAGTAGACGAAAAGGTGACATCTAATGCTCGTGGGACTGTGGGCACAGAGGTGCAGGACCCTCTGGCACTGAAGGGGTTAAATAGAAGCAATGTATCTATAAATACCTACATTAGGTTAGATCTAAAAACTACTAAATAGAAACTTGCCTATAAAATAAATGCATGTGACCCCATCAGAAATATAATAGTAATTAGCACTTTAGTCATTAAATATAATAATGGTCAGCAATGTATTCATTAAATTATCCTTCTCCATTTAAAAAAAAATTTCAGTAGACAGATGTAATGTGTAATTAAATAGAAAGTGCTTTCATAAATGAAAAGTTACTTACTATTTTACTCTTGTTAAAAATAGCACATGAAAAAGCAAAACTCAGAGAAAATTCAACAATGTATCTACATGTCTCATACTGGTTCCACAATCCAGTTTTAGGGGCTTATTAAACAGAGTGTGATATTGCGATTCAGCACTATTACATGGAAAGTACCCTTGATTGGAATGGAACTTTTCATGCCGCAGTGCCATGTCAGCACTTTCACACTTTATTGAATAAGCTTCTTAGGCCTGGATACAGCAACCTCCGTTAAGTAAAAAATGTGCTATTGATGGCAATAAAAACACAATTATGGTGAAATACTGGACAACAACATTGAACCACTACAAATAAAAAAAATTACTGCAAAAGATAATAATATTGCGACCAGCATCAAAATTACTAAATACCATAGTTTTAGTCATGTTGATGCCATACATCATGTCCTGATATTTATCAGAACCGTTGTAATGCCAATAGATACTGCATTTTTCTATCACCTACTCCAGGCTGGCGTTAGCCCCATCTTGCCCATATACTGTATATATCGGCAATTATATACATGGACAAGATATCCTAAAGCAACATGGAATACAGTAGGTGAAACAAATTAAATCCCTACAGTACATATTAATCCCTTAGTAGCCCACAGGTCAACTAGTCATGTATTTTCATGACTTGCTCACCACTAAGGGCTACAAAGGGGTTAATATTAACATTAAACTACACTACCCACCCCCTTTGGCTACCTCAATGGCTAGTAAAGCATTGCTACGCATGTGTCATATGATTCCCTCTCAAAGATGATAGCACCATTCGTAAAGAGCATGAATCACATGGTACATCAAGAAATGTGATTGGTTAATGTACCATGTGTTACAGTGACAGTTCACCATTGATTGCCAAATTGACTACCTAGCCCTTCATTGGGGATATTTAACTCAACCCAGGCCCTACCTTTTCACCTCAGTCCCATACTGCTGACAATGCCTCTTCCAAATTCCAAAAAGAGCTTCCCCTTAAAAATATTCAAAATATGCCGCCCAAACTGGATGAACTAAGGGCAAGGTACCGTTTCATAAGCCTAAAGCCATCATTCTCAATGAAACATGGCTATCTCCTAAAGCCCTTGATGAATCTATCTCCATTCAGTGATACTAAAAATTAAAAAAAAATTAAAAGGATATTTCAAATGGAGGAGGAGGGGTGTTATTTTATATTTAAGACTCCTTACCATTTACATTGCTAAATTTCCCCTAAGCCTATCCTTTTTTTAAATGCTAGCTGGTAATATTTGCCTCCTCTTCTCTAAGCCAATTCTTATTGCAGTCTTATATGCATTCTTATCTACCACCCCCTAAAGCCCCACTACAAACCCTGACTAATATCCCTCCTTTTCTTGGCACAGCTGTTAGTTTTTGGGGATTTCAACCTCAACTGGCTTGACCATTAAAGTAACAACATTTGGACACAATTCAAGTCACTAAATTTAATTTAATGAATTTCACAACCCACACGACCAAACCTAAAATCTAGCTACCTTTCCTTGCTAGACTGGATTCTATCCTCTTGTCTGGTATCCTAACTGACATTTTCAATGACCATGCAATAGTGTATTCTACATTATAAGGAAAATTAAACTACTCAAGTCAAGCCCTAAAGTTTTACTCACTAGAATATTTAGACATTTTAACCCACAAAAATTTCTGTCTGCCCTTACCATCTGCCCTTGTTACAGAATCAACCTGATACCTGACCCTGATTCAGCGCTTCTATATATTTTCAAACAGAATACTTAAAAATCTTTGATACCCATGCCCCACTACATAGAAAAAGAGTACGGGGCACCTTCTGTGGGTTACCTCCAGTCTTATTGCTCTTTACCATTTTAGGGATGCCTTGAGAAAAAAATACAATGTAACTTGCACTGATAAGGATCTTAACTACAGATGCATGTTTAAACCCTTCAGTTTAAATCTGTGTTACCCCAAAGGTAGACGCCTGATGGGGTTTCCCAAGAGCTGCTCCCCACTGCACAGAACCAGTGTGCTAAGGGTTAACTTCTGCTTTTACAATGTGGAACGTCAACTCCACCCACTGGAATGTTAATGAACCAGGAAGACAAAGGCCTTTGAATCCACACCTGCATCAATCTGAACCCCTTCAGTGTTCATATGCGTCGCCCCAAAGGCGTACAGCCGAAGGGTAGCTAAAGGGTGTGAGCCATTTGTTGACGTTCACTGATGTTTGGGGATTGTAGACAGACGTTCACAGAGGTACACAATTGGAGACTTTATAAGGTGAAATTATAATAGGCTTTATTGTGCCTTTTCCTTTTCATCAGGAAATCATCCAAACACAGGGGGGGGGGAACAAAGCTTCTATTCGCTTGGGAGTATCTCTAGTGAAAATACCATGCAATTAATTCACAACTCCCTAAGTCAAGCATGTCTCGCAGCCCCAAAACATATAGCATGAAATAAGCAGATATAAGCAGTCTCTTAATTATGAAAGTCTTATCTGTTTCTTGCTGTAGAGTAAGCTTCTCTGCTCTCCTGGAACCGCACCCGTGCGTGCACAGAAAATATCAGCATCCAGGTTTAGAAGTCTTATTTGGTGTCTTCCAATCAGCTATGCTGGGCAGAGCTCAAGACCGGTCAGCTCCAGAGATGTGTGTTCTCTTGGTCAGTCTCTCCTGGGAGTCTCAAGAACACTCCTCTGTCTCTCCAAAGGTCAGCTCTCATTCAGAGCTAAGGAGTCACTTCCTGTCTCAACAGACAGGCTTTTGTAACCAATCTAGATCAGGCAGGTGGTGTTTATTAATTGACTACCAGTAGTTAACCACCAACTGCTAGATTAAAGGCACATTACTTGAACAGGGATTACTCCCCTGTTATATACCTCCTGTGGGAAGCTCGGGCTTGCCACGGCCAAAGCCCATCCTTCCACTCTCATTCTAGATATCTCTGTGACTTGAATGAGAGTGGATGGAGGAAGAGAACCCTCAGTCCTGCTTGGATTGGAGCCCTTTCTCCAGTTTATTCGTGTCTCCTCCTGAAGGTGTTTGAGATCAGCACCACTCAGTCGCTCGAGGAGGACTTTTTCTAAGTATAGTCTTTTCTCTACGTGCGCGGTCATGAGATTTCCCTCGCGTCGGGTGCTCGTCTTATTGTAGGCATACTGTATGGCAGCAGTTGCAAAGTGTTTAAAAACAGCCCTTTGAGTTTTCCGCTCTTGAAGCTGTCGCTCTGCCATTTTCCCACTCAATGGGGTTGCTAGTTCAGCCTCTTTGAGATTAAGTTGCAATTCCACACCTACTTCCAGAGAATGTCCCATCTTTTCAGCTTCATCAGCTAAGGATTCTTCTGGTTTTAATTCAGCACGTGTACCTTCTTTTGTTGCCTGCTGGGTGGCTGAAGGTTTTGCTAGTGCTTGTTTAGGTGGTTCAAATTTTGCAACCTTGTCTTTCAGATGAGCGGTATTCCCAGTTCTCACTGTACCCTTGTCTTCATGGGTTTTTGAGGCTGTGGGATACTGACGCTTAGTCATGGTCAATACTTGTCCTTGTAGGACTGTAATCTCATCCGCGAGAGATCCCTGTTTTTTGAGTGCGTCTTGCAAGTCTCTTCTCAGGGAATTTATCTGCATGCTTTGCTTTCTCTGAGCTTGCCTCCACATTTTTATTGCATTGTGAAGCACTATGAACTTCTTTGATTGGGCCACAGTTACTTGTTTCGATTTCTGGACCTTCTTGTGCTCCCTTTTGAGCCGCGTCACCTGGGTTCTAAGCTTGGCTTTTAGCGTTGCTTTGGTAATGCTCAGGGTAGCCTTCAGTTTCTCATGCTGCTTTGCGGGGACATACTGGGTCATCAGATGTTCCTGCAGCACTTGAATTTCTTTAGCAGCCTGCAGCTTTTCTTCCTGCAGCGTTTGCTGCTTCTCCTCAGCATACTGGAGGTGTGTACGCAGACCTTGCAGTTGGTTCTGCAGTTGGTGCTCTGCGTCAAACTTTTCCTTGACTTCTTCTGTCAACTGAAAATTTTCTTCTTTCAGTTTTAAGTTTTCTCTTTTTAATCTTGAATTTTCTCTTTTTTCAGTCTCTGTATTCTTTAGGGCTTCTTTGCAGTCCTCCCATTTACGCACATCTGCTTTGAGAATGACACTCTCCTGGCGTGAGACTTCCTTCTCTAGGTTGAGGGTCTGAAGCTCCTTCTGAGAGACTTTGAGATCTGTATCAAGATTACCAATAGTTTCTTTAGCAATGTCCAGCTCCTCAGTGAGACTGTGTAGTTCCTTTCTGGAAACTTCCAGGTCTGTGCGGCAGCTGTTGGTCTCATGATGTGAGGCATCAAGTGCTCTGCGGAGTGTCTGAACCTCTTTCTGAGATACGTCCACTTCTATCCGGACACTGTTGACCTCCTGTTGTGAGGCATTCAGCTCTATACGAAGAGTGTGAACCTCTTGCTGGAAGACTGTCATTTGCTTCAGTGCCTCCTCATACTTCCGCTTTAGCGTAGCCACCATTTTATCAGATTGGCTCTGCTTTTCATCCATGGCAGAAATAGTAGCCTTTGCAGTATCTAGCTCAGTCTTGAGATCGTCCAATTCTGTCCTAGCTAAAGAGTAAATTGTGAACACATCTTTTTGTAGCCTCACGCTATTTTTCTGTAGCTCTGTGTTATCTGCTCTCTCAAGTTTCAATTGTTCTCGAAGTAGATCACAGTCACGCCTGGCAATTTTCAGGGCATCTTCAGGGCTGGTCAAGGGATTGTCACTCACTGGTTCCAGCTCCACTTCCCTGGGATGACTGGTTGAGGGTTCCTCACTGTTGGCACCGGACAGACACTTCTTTGGGGTACACGACTTCTGCCTTGGGCCCTCTGGATATTCGGCTAACCGCGGGACGAATTCTCCATTTTCTCTAGGCTGCAGGGCAACTCGGTCCCCCTTTTCCTCCACAGGATCTGCGGACGTGTCTGTTCCTTCCACGGTAAGTGAAGAACCGCTTTTCTTTTTCTTTTTTCGCCTTTTTGATTTGGATGACACCGTCCCTTCAGGGATATTGGAGTCTCCATCTTCATTTGAAATTTTAGCAGCATCACTGGATCCACCCGGCTTTTCTTGCAACTGTAATAGCTGACGGAAATATTCGGTGATCCACTGCTCCCGCTCTGTCTCCTGCTGATCATATTCGTCATCAAAGGGAGCGGTCTTTTCTGTTCATGCCGAGTTCAGGCACCCCCACCATTCTTAGGGTGTTTTGTGGGTGTGACTCGGATCGGGTTCCCCGTAAGAGATGTCTTCCTCTTTATTGGACTGGAAGGGCCACTCTTCCGTGGGGTAGGGTTCATTACAGGAACGCTGCATCCTGTCCTCCATTTTTAGGCTATCAAGTGTAATTTTCTTCCTGACCTCAGGAGGCGCTATTGCAGCTGTTGCCACTGTATTTGCTAGAACCCCCAATTGTGGTAGTCCTACAGATGGGCATATTTTGCTTGTAGAGGTCGTAGCTCTCACAGGCATCTCTGTAGACTTTTCTTTCTTGGGTCATTTTTCAATATTAGCAGTACTGTGCATGCATTTTCTCTCATCAGGTATACAAGATGTGCAGTTGCTAGGTAAAAAAAGTCTATTTGCTTTACACCATTTATTTGCTAGGTATAATCTCTCATTAGGTATGCTGAATGTGTAGTTGCTAGGAAAAAACTTCTGTTTGCTTTACACCATTTTCTTGCTAGGTGCAATCCCCCCGCTTCAGCAACAGAATTTGGTTTTCTGCCTGAGTTCAGTAATTTTCAGTCTCATCTTTGGGTATTATGGCATTCACACTTCACACTTTGGGTGTCTGTTTTTGCTCCCAAGATATATATAGGCAGAGTTTTTTACTTGCAGAAAAAAAAACATTCTTTGCAGTGGATTATTTCTTTCATTCCCGGCAGGGTGACTCAACATTCAGCAATTGGCTTTGAAAAACCTTTTTCCCCTATAGGGCAATTTTACACCCAGCATTTGTTTGCTAAAAATTCCCCTGCTTCAGCACAGTCTTGTATCAATTTTCACACTTTTCTGCATATACTCCATTCACAGCTGGTAGCCCTATGCGGTGTGGCAAGCTTTATTTGCAAAATCAGTACCACTCGTGGGTCACCATCTGTATTCACTGCTTCAGCAAAACTTTTGAAAACAACAAACACCTATCCCTTTTAAGGGCTGACTCACTTCTTGAACCCTGACTATGGCTGGAAGGCAAAACCCCTATTTCAATGACCATATTACACTTTGTGATAGGCAAAAAGGATTAGCTATTTCAGCAGTCTCTCCTCTTGGGATTGGGGCAGAGTCCATCTGTGGTTTTGTAAGTTTCAGTGCAGTGTAAGTTTCAGTGGTGTATATCCCTTTAACTCTGATCTCTGCTGCATGAGGGTTTTTTTTTTTTTTTTAAGTTGCTCAGACTGTTTGTAGGCAAAAAGCATAAAAAAAAAAATTCACATAAAAATCTCCGGTCCTTTTTAACTACAAAGACACCTCTCATCCCACCTCGGACACCATATGTAGACGGATGTTCACAGAGGTACACAATTGGAGACTTTATAAGGTGAAATTATAATAGGCTTTATTGTGCCTTTTCCTTTTCATCAGGAAATCATCCAAACACAGGGGGGGAACAAAGCTTCTATTCACTTGGGAGTATCTCTAGTGAAAATACCATGCAATTAATTCACAACTCCCTAAGTCAAGCATGTCTCGCAGCCCCAAAACATATAGCATGAAATAAGCAGATATAAGCAGTCTCTTAATTATGAAAGTCTTATCTGTTTCTTGCTGTAGAGTAAGCTTCTCTGCTCTCCTGGAACCGTACCCATGCGTGCACAGAAAATATCAGCATCCAGGTTTAGAAGTCTTATTTGGTGTCTTGCAATCAGCTATGCTGGGCAGAGCTCAAGACTGGTCAGCTCCAGAGATGTGTGTTCTCTTGGTCAGTCTCTCCTGGGAGTCTCAAGAACACTCGTCTGTCTCTCCAAAGGTCAGCTCTCATTCAGAGCTAAGGAGTCACTTCCTGTCTCAACAGACAGGCTTTTGTATGCAATCTAGATCAGGCAGGTTTTGTTTATTAATTGACTACCAGCAGTTAACCACCACACTGCTAGATTAAAGGCACATTACTTGAACAGGGATTACTCCCCTGTTACAGGGATGTTAAAGCTTCTCTATTTCAATCTGAAACTCACAAGCCCTTGAATCCCTGTACCCAATTTCCAACTCTATCTGTCCATGAAATGCCTGGGAATTGACTGTATAACCCTGTTCATTTAATGTAACCAAGTATAGTTATAACTCTGTGCCCAGGACTTGAAAACGAGAGGTAACACTCAATGTATTACGTCCTGGTAAAACATTTTATAAATAAATAAAGTAAACAAGACTAACAAAAGCCCAATATTACTGACAATCTTTAACAAAACACAAACAATCCAGCAAACGTCTGGAAGGTCATCAACCATATATTCCAGCCTACTAGCCATCAAGAGTTATTTGTGAATTGAAGGACCTATAGCAATGGTTTAAAATACATTGTTCCATTGTAAATTGGGTTTTAAAAAATTTCAATCAAGTAAGTTTATCTTTGGCCCGGATCTGCAAAGCTCTGCTAATGAGTTCATCCTTACTGTGTATCTTCAATATCAATAACAAAGTTAAGTTAAGTTTTCTCCCAAATACAGCATTGTATTAACTATAACAGCCAGTCTATGCTAATGATGTGAAAAGAGATGTGTAGCCTAACATATGACATATCCACTAAATGTAGTTAAGGTTTGTTTGGTCATGTACATACCGTAAGGTGGTGTTACTCCCATCCTCACTCTGAAATAGGTGTTTACCTGGAGTGGAAGAGAGGAAGAGGAGAAAAGGTGGAGAGGGGGGAGAGGAGAGAGAGGGGAGAGAAGAGAGGAGGGGAGAGGAGAGAGGGGGGAAGAAAAGAGAGGGGGAGAGGAGAGAGAGGGGGAGAGGAGAGAGAGGGGAGAGGAGAGAGTTCATTTAATGTAGCTTTGTGGAACTGGGCCATAGAGTTAATTTTTATATTTTTTCACCACCCCTTTTGACATTGTTACCTTTTCTAAACCAACATTTTTCAAATCTCTTGCTACATTGTGGATTGCTTAAAAAAAATGCCATTGCATTTTTAAGTGCTAAATTATCCTCTGCATGTCTTTCTTTCAACTTCATTTGTGTCATTACAATGTATAGTTTTTAAATTGTATTGTATGTCTTTATTTATATAGCGCCATAAATGTACATAGCGCTTCACAGTAGTAATACATATCATATAAATAACAAATAATATAAATCAGGTCATGGGAATAAGTGCTTCAGACATAAAAGTAACATTAAGGAAGAGGAGACCCTGCTCCGAGGAGCTTACAATCTAATTGGTAGGTAGGGAGAACGTACAGAGACAGTAGGCACTATGTACATGACACCATGCTCATGTATAAATTACACCTTCTCTGTTGCAGTGCATAACATCTTTATATATAATGAGCCTTTCCTGTCTTTTTTTCTATGAAAGATTTCATTGTGCTTGTAGCTTTTCTATATATGCAGTTACCATATTTGTGGTTAATTTTAACTGACACCTACAGTACTTAAAATCACACACTGAAATAAAATAATTAAATAAATATCCTAGGGTTATTGAGAGAAAAAGTGCAATCATAAAGGGATATTTTTTTTTATAAATATACCATTTTAATAGCCATATAGCTGGAGCAGTCAACTTACACACACTTATTTTTATGTGTGTATATATTTGTAGCCTCTATTAAACTTAACAATGTAATTGGTTTCTTTCACCATGTGCAACCACACTTAAATCAGACAGTATTGGTTTCCCTGCAAATTAGAAAAGGTTTTCATTTTCATCAAGTACTCTTAAAGCAGCAAAACATTCAATATAGTACAGGTGTTTTTTTTGTTTGTTTGTTTGTTTGTGTAAATAAATCTGTTTTGTAGTATTAGATAATATGTACTTACTTTTATTTTTACAATCAACACAATGCCATTTTTTTAATGAGTTTTATTTCAAATATTTTTTTATAATTTTTTATGGTATCACATCAAGACTTTGAAATAGAAAGAAACAATGTACATACAGTATATATCGTTAAACAACAGTACTTTCTTTCTTGGTATTTAAAGACATATTCTAGAGATAGGGACTTAAGATATTTCATTAAAGCTAACACAAACTTTATAATAGTTTTATATCATTTAGATATTTCTGGACTTCCAATCAGGAGATTGCAACCTTCAAAGTCTTTAAATCCTTTATCACTTGAAAGAGGGGGAAAAGAACAGAAGAAGAGAGAA
The DNA here is from genome assembly GCA_036426205.1 of Ascaphus truei. NCBI lineage: Eukaryota > Metazoa > Chordata > Amphibia > Anura > Ascaphidae > Ascaphus > Ascaphus truei. The sequence continues at coordinate 40,133 of WSYH01000857.1, forward strand.
GGGGGGGATAGGAAAGGGTAGTAAAGGAGTTGGGGAGGGAAGGAAGGCAAGGGGATCTCCCCAGCATCTGTTCTGATATTAAGCTTTCTTTTTGGTTGAGATAGATTTCTGGACTTTATTTTTCTAGTTCTCAGTCCATGCGCCCCAGACCTAATAATGCTGGTCTGTTTTCTGATTTAGGAGGGCTGAAAGGAGCTCCATCATTTTGACCTCTTTAACTCTGCGGATAACCATTTGCTTTGACGGGGCTTTCAGTTTTTTCCATGCAGCTGCTATTGAGCAGCGTGCTGCGGTAAGAATGAACAACGCCAATTTCCTTTGAGGAGTCAGGAGACCTTCTATGGGTTTGGCCAGTAAAAAGGACAGCGGGTCCATCTTTATGCTCTCCCCAGTAACATCTTGGATCATAGTTCTAATCATGTTCCAGAAAACCTGGATCTGGAGACAAAACCACCAGATATGTACCAGATCTCCTCTCTGGCCACATCCCCTCCAGCAGAGATCGGGCAGGCCAGGGAAGATCTGGCACAGCCTACTCGGTGTTAGGTACCATTGAAATAACATTTTATATATATATTTTTTTATAGTAGTACAAATTGAAGTTTTGGTTGCCGATTCCCATATATCCTCCCAATCATCTTTATCTATTTCCATTTTGAGGTCTTCAGCCCATTTTGTCATATACCTACTGTATGGTTGACAGCTTCTATTGGCAGTGATATTCCCGAGTAAATCTTTGATATCAGACCCTTCTGATATATACCACTTACACATAGCTTTTCAAATTTTGTTGGTTCTGAAATTTAGTTTTTTTGGGAAACAGCTAATATAAATTTTTTAATGAGTTTTAACTGAGTGTACTTCGGTTGGTTTTAGCCCACCTTCCCAGCAGTGCAAGATATTTCGCAACAAATTGTCACAAACAGGAAAATGTTGCAGTGTCCAAGCAGGAGACTGTGTTTGAGCTACAAGCTTTAAAGCTGCAGTTCAGTCTTTATTTATTTTTTTTAATTTATTTTTTTACTTCAATAGTTTCATGTGTGCAATCTCTAATTACCTAAAGAACTGTATAGCTGCAGGTCAATTCGTTCTCCATGTATTGATAGGCGAAATTTGGTGACATAATTAGTGAAGGGATCTGTTTTTCTTCTGCTTCTGTCTCTCAGTGGAAGCTCATGAATATTCATGAGCACTCCTGCACTGACGTGCTAGAGGGAGGGAAGGGCTGACAAAGGGGTGTGCCAGGGCTTGTGACAGGACATGAAGTCGCAGTGCCTTAGCAAATGGTTGTTAAAATAGAATACAAGAAAATTGGTCTTTCAAAGTTGTTTTTTTATAAACAGAAAATGCTAAAAGTATTTTTTCTTACTACAGAACTGATTTATTAAAAAAAACACACATGCAGGATATTGACTGAACTGCAGCTTTAACAATAGACAATGTTACAATAGTAATATACGGTTACATCATATTAGAAGGCAAACACAGATCATAGTGCAAATATCCTCAGGTATATATGTGAAAAAAGAACGCATGGGAAATATAGTGCAACATTATGCAAATAAGAGTGATTTAAAAAAAAATGGGTTTATGATTATCCCACTCACGTGGTATCCAAACCAAACAGGCGATTTAGAGGATATACAGTACCTCTCTGCAACCAAACAGCAATGGATAACAAGGTATCCCCTCATATATAAGAGGACTAATTAGGAGAGGAGGTTAGAGAAAGTGGGCACGTTGTTTGTGCAAAGCTTATGAACTACAGTTAAAAAATTGTTTCAACATTCTAGATGTTACATTTTCTAAACACAAAAAAGAGTATTAAACACCCTGCTTTAACATATTTAGCATGTCAGTGTTAGACATTGCAGATATTCCGATTCTCAGTATGGAAATACAAATGTGTACAAGTTTTATCCTCCTGCAATAAACAGTCAAGCCTGGATTAGAGAAAACACAGAACCAGCTTTTTAACTGTTTTGCCCTTATAATTTTAGTCACTAGTTCTGCCTTGTTAAACAGGTAGTGTAATGTCAGACAAAGAACCATACCAATGTGAACCATTGGAGAAGCATGTGTCATTCTACCATAAGAAATCTCTATGAGAATGATGCCTCAATTTCCCTTGGTGGATCGAGTAGGACCTGTGAAGAACTCATATCAAGTAGAAAAGAACAAAGAATAACAAAGAAGAAGAGAAAAAGAACAGTAAACACAAAATAAAAATTATCAAGCAACTGATTATTACTATCATCAATCAATATTGAGAAGGGCATGTTAGTGAGAGCCACTTAGAAAAGAGTAAGGCGTTTTTTGGGAGCCTACAAGAGATTAAGATGTTATACTAGGATTAAGATTTATAGCAGCTGAATGTTTTATGTTTTTGTTTCATAATTAGATTATTGATTTTGGATAATAGAGGTATTGGCGTACAAAAATAACTATTGATCCTTAGGTTTAATTCTGGGGGTTTAGAAAACCATAGGGCATCAAAGGAACCTTTTCAAGAGTGGGAGTAAATTGCTCTTTTTTCTTAATCCCTTCATTGCCACTGAGACAAATGATGCACTCATTTAGTGAGACTAGAAGAACTCAATGATACTTAATGGGTTACATTTCTATAATTACATCAAATGGTATCATGTCTTTTGTTTTTTTAAATGGATATAAGTCTTTGTCACTTAATATGATGATCTGAATAAGGGGTTTGGCATTGGAGATTGGTTTCTAAGAAATGAGAAGAAGTGATTGAGAGCAGGTCTCTCTGGTGAGAACTTAACCTCTGACATCTCCTAGCAATTAGACAGATATTGCATTGCAATGCCTTACTATCCTCTTGGAATATAAGGGACTGGGTTGTTAGATTAGTGTTAGATTTGTGAAAGATTAGGGATTGTAATCTTTCAATTTATGTTAGTCATGAAAGCCTATATTGTCTTTATTATCACTGTGGCTACATAGAGGTTATTAATAATATATATTTTCCTCTGTGCAACACATTTTACCTTTTTCTCAGTGCATGCATGATAATTAGATATTGTTACAAAAAAATTACATATATAATGTTAATTGAATAGTGGGCTCTACATTTGAAAGGCCACATTTAGGCACAAAATCAATATTTCATCGCAATTCAAGCTGAAACATACCTGCACCAGGCAGGGTCTATGCATTAACCTTAGTTGCGCCATTTACAGATATGTCTATATATGTAACTTGCCTTAAAGGCCATAGTATAACTGGACTAAATTACATACAGTATATATATGTAACCCATATTCCCCCCCTCCCAGACACAGATGCTATATCTAGGGTGTGTGAGGGCTGGCTACATGTGTTTGAGTGGTGCGTACCTGCCGGTAACAGGAGGGCCTGAGCTTCCCGTGATGATGTTGGGGACACAGGACCAGGCTTCTGGGGTATTTGCCTCATTCTTTAGTGGTGGTGCAGCGCCTCCATCCTCTATAACTTCCCAGGGATATGGGGTAGGACCCTTATAGAAGAAATAACCCTGGTCCCAGGGTGGATGCTCCAGAATCACACTCAGTCTCTGGTAAAATCAGCAATGTCTCTTTATTGTCTCTAGCTTGCACGCAGCAGCAGTGGCAGCCCACAGCAGCAGCCTCACACGAGGCACTCCAAATGTATACAGGCCCTCTCCTCTCCTTTCCTCCAAGATGCACCCAAGCAGGATGGTCTGTGAGGGGCCTCAATACCCCAATGCTCACCTCAGAGGGTATCTTCTGGGTGGGGGTAGATCCTCCACATCACCCCCTCATCAGGGTGAGGGGCATTGGTCCACTGGAGCTCTGCTCACTCTCCAAACTCATAGGCCAGAGTTCTCTCTCTATCTCCTGCTCCCAGGACAGAACTCGACCTACTCCTCTCCTCCAACTCCCAGGACAGACTCGAACTAGAACTAGAACTAACTAACTGTCACTCACAGGAACTGGCTACTAAATAGAGTCAGCCCCACCTCTCATGATGTCAGCAGAACCTCCCTACTGTCTCATGCCTGCAGCAGAGTTAGGGGCCTGCATCTATCACTCAAGGCAGGGTTTGCAAAAGGGGGGGAAACCCATGATTACTACTGGCGCCTGCCCTTAACAGGACTTACCACAGTAGGAGAAAGATATATATATAGCCCATGCTGTTTACAGGGGGCTACACTCTCCCTCTGGTGGAATCCAATGGTCCCCACTTGGACCTAACTTTAGCAGTACCATCCTGCGGTGAACAACCTGGGAAACAAAACACATATCATGCAGTTTGGAAGTCATAACATATGCTCACATGAGGTAGTAATACAACACACCGGTTACTCCCAACGTGGAGAACCCTAATAGTAATGCTTCGGATCAGGTTTCCTTACTTTTCTGCCATTGTGATCCGTAATGGTCATGTATATGCACCGTCCTATACTCCAGATCCGGACCAACTCACTGATCCTGTCCTCATTATGGTAACCTGCCTTACCAAACTTGGTCCGAAGGTATTCTTGTACGGCTTCTCGGAGCCAGCTATCTCTGCTCTCCTCTATTTCCCGCATTATGGGTTCGGGCACATACGGGTATTCGTATCCATGGCACTGCCTATACCTAGCCACTATGGCTCTGTCTGCTCGGCTCAACTTAGTGAGCTTACGGTGACCCGCCCTGCTTGGCAGTACCCAAAACTCTGGTTCTACAGGAGCAATCTCGTCGTACAATATACTGGGGCCTTTGGGCTGAATGAGTTTCTGTTCTATCTCCCGGTACCTGTGATCTATATCGTCCTCCACCTCCTGGGGAGTAAAGGCACCTACCGCCCACCAATAATCAACTATGTTGTTCTTAATGAGCAGGAACCGCGTACGATCCATACCTTCATGGTACCCAGTGAACATGGGTGCCCACCACTTGTCACGGTGCTCGTACTCTGATGAATGGCTAGCGATCTCTACCTCAGACTCTGCTTGGGATGAGACACCGGACGTCCCCGTCTCTGTAGAGCGCGAGCAATCTCTCCTCCCTTTGGCGTTGATGTAAATGGTAGGGTTCATCTTGTGAACCACCTTACTGACAGACCCAGCCTCTGCTGGAGTGTGGGACCCTCGGGCCCTCCCTCTAGCGCTCCGCTGCTGTTTGGTGATCTTGGGGTCCTCCGGAGTCGTCTCGGACGCCATCTCCGCCGCACTGGGTGTCACCACAGCCGTGGGACTTCTACGGGCCTCAGGACGCACCAGCGCTCGCCATCGGAAGGTGTCCGGACTCGTCTGCTCCTCTTTGTTACCGCTGGGGTGGTTCGCCGGTAGGCTCATCGCCACCGATGGTACGCCAACCTCTTCCTCCGAGGATATTACACCGGGTTCTTCTGCGATACAGCCAGTGGGTATTGGTACGAAACAGGCCCGCTCCGGTACCTCCACTGCGGTCACGCTCTTCTCCGCCGGCGGTTCGCTCGGCTCCGTAGCTGGCTGGGCCTTGGTTCTTCCCGCATTGTTGAAGCGGGGAACTATGGCAGCCTTGTCTTTCATCTCAATTGAAAATGTGCACTACGCTCAGTGTCTACGGTGTAACACGTTCCTAGACACTGGCTGTACCCACTGACACTCTGCATCTCTCTGCATGCTTTCTCTGTTGCCCACTAGTATGAGGTGGCCTACCCCAGGCTAGGCAGAATGCCTTCCCTGTGCACTGTACTCGGTGACTGCTCCGGCAAGTGCTCTGTGGTGCGTTTTATGTGGGTGCTAGCTAGTGTACCGGGCATCTCCCTAAGAACGGGCGTCCCTACTTTTGGCCACTCATAGTGTGGGCCCTGGGCCATGGTGCCTGGACACGTTAGCAGGCTAACCCCCCCAGTTGCCTCACACTATCTGCCTCAAGGGACTAGGATAGCTATAGCTATACACCCATCTTATGCCACCCTCTTAGGGCACCCAGGGCGTACTGTGCGGGAGCGGAGGTCCACGCTCCCCTGACTAACCCCGGTATGGCATGCCCTACTTTCTTCAGCACTTGCACGGAGAGTGCACATCACTCTTCCCGCTCTGCTTCGTTGTAAGCCTGTCCTGTTCTGGATCTCAGCAGCGCCTCCAAATGTAACCCATATCCCCCCCCAGACACAGATGCTATATCAAGGGTGTGTGAGGCTGGCTACATGTGCTTGAGTGGTGCGTACCTGCAGGTAACAGGAGGGCCTGAGCTTCCCGCGATGATGTTGGGGACACAGGACCAGGCTTCTGGGGTAGTTGCCTCATTCTTTAGTGGTGGTGCAGCACCTCCATCCTCTATAACTTCCCAGGGATATGGGGTAGGACCTTTATAGAAGAAATAACCCTGGTCCCAGGGTGGATGCTCCAGAATCACACTCAGTCTCTGGTAAAATCAGCAATGTCTCTTTATTGTCTCTAGCTCACACGCAGCAGCAGTGGCAGCCCACAGCAGCAGCCGCACACGAGGCACTCCAAATGTATACAGGCCCTCTCCTTTCTTCCAAGATGCACCCCAGCAGGATGGTCTGTGAGGGGCCTCAATACCCCAATACCAATTGGTGGGGGTAGATCCTCCCCAACATCCCCTCATCAGGGTGAGGGGCATTGGTCCACTGGAGCTCTGCTAACTCTCCAAACTCATAGGCCAGAGTTCTCTCTCTATCTCCTGCTCCCAGGACAGAACTCGACCTACTCCTCTCCTCCAACTCCCAGGACAGACTCGAACTAGAACTAAAACTAACTAACTGTCACTCACAGGAACTGGCTACTAAATAGAGTCAGCCCCACCTCTCATGATGTCAGCAGAACCTCCCCTCTGTCTCAGGCCTGCAGCAGAGTTAGGGGCCTGCATCTATCACTCAAGGCAGGGCTTGCAAAGGGGGGGAAACCCATGATTACTACTGGCGCCTGCCCTTAACAGGGGACTTACCACAGTAGGAGGAGAAAGATATATACTAAGCCCGTGCTTGTTTACAGGGGGCTACATATATATATTATATATAATATAATATATATATATATATATAATATATATATATATATATATATATATTATAATAAACCCTGGTGTGCTCAAAGCTGGTGACCATGCAGCAAGCTTAAGCTATAGGGAACCATGTTTAAAATGGTTATTGAGGCAAAAAGTGACACTGTGGTGCTCATTTGCATGTCTTTTCCAGAATCCCTTGCTGCAGTGGAAGTGCTGTATTGCTGGGTGATAATGGGAAAGGCGGGGGTGCAGACCTGCCTAAGACATGCAGATGAGCACACAGCTATATTGCATATTGCTTCTGTGGAGGGTTTTTGTCACTTTTTTTACTCACCATAATTAACTCAGTATTATGGTTTAGCCTATCCCATAGCCTCTCTTGCATTCCCAGTAAAATCAACCCCACACTGATGAGACCCATAAAGGTCGAAACAGCTGTCTGTGGGTGGTTTTCTGGGTATGCACCTTAACCCTGGCTGTGCTCAAAGCTGTGACCATGCAGCAAGCTTAAGCCTATAGGGAACCATGTTAAAAATGGTTATTGAGGCAAAAAGTGACACTGTGTGCTCATTTGCATGTCATTTCCCAGAATCCCTTGCTGCAGTGGAAGTGCTGTATGCTGGGTGATAATGGGGAAAGGCGGGGTTGCAGACCTGCCTAAGACATGCAGATGAGCACACAGCTATATTTGCATATATATATATATATATATATATATATATATATATATATATATTATCAAAATATTATTTATTTTAATTGTTAGATGGCAAATTATATTTACTAATTAAAGTAATTTTAGTGGGGGGAAAAAGAAACACACACTCGATTAATTGTCTTTTTCTTTAACACATTTACATAGTACTTTTCATTTGTACACATTACTGTGCTTACCGTACCTGCCTTGTTCATTCAATCTGAGTGCCTTTACTATACAAATGGAAAATTCAGTTTACACGGATCACTGATGTGAGATATTTGGAAAGAAGGGGGGAAAGGGGAGCAGTCATTTTAGAGGATTTATCATATTGGATTTAACAGGCAATTTCCCCATCATATATTCATGATTTACTTATAGTATTAAACAAGGAAATCCAAAGAGCATTGGTTTATGGCAGTCAAGTAAATTATTTAATGACTATTCACTAATGATGTGATAAATTGGGAGCAACCACCATTAGGGATTTACTTTTTACAATACAAGCTGTCATCTCAGTCATTGCCTGAAACCTGATGGAACATATAAATGAGTCTAACCAATCCATCTTATCTCCATCCTGCAGGAAATAATGTGTGACATACTTAGCTGTCCAATCTAAATGTGATATGTGCTTATGTGCCAATACGTTTTTTATTTGTTCTGTTGTTGTGAAATGTTCTAAATTTGACATGGTCCTCCAGAATCAATAATGGTCCCCTAAATATTAAGGTAAATTACAAGTAAATCTTTTTAGAATATGTAAACGAACTGAAGGTTTTGTTATACCATTTATGCAAATGCAACACAACACCAAACTTCAACATTTTGGAAAGGCTCTGCCTCATTATCAGAACACCAATAAGAAATATCACAATATGTTGAGCATTTTGCAAACAATTATGAAATAATAATAATACGCAGGCGTAAAATTGCATAGTGTCTATTTTTCCCCACTAATAAAAACCTAAAATAGCTTCTAAATTAAGAATATACTTGACTTTATTCCACACTACGTTATGTACGCAATAATAAAAGGTTTATAACATTGACAATCGTTAATCTGTGAACCATAATATGAAAACTTAATTCAAATAAAATTTCCACTCAGTAGGTCCACAATGTGTTATTACTGAATACCAACATTGGAAAAATAAGTAAATAAGTGTTTCGCTTTTACTTGGCTACATGCTACTGAAATTAGATACGCTACTGGGCAAGATTTCATGAAATCAGAACATTTGTCCTCTTAAGAATGCATAATAATTTTCATGGTGATATGCCCGAACTGTCGTGATTGCTTTTCTGGGATGAGAACATACTAAAGCTATTTAACAGGACAAAGGGATGTTTTGCTAGGATATACAGAAATTACTTAGGCAGCTGGTAAGATGTACTGTGACAATATTCGCAAGAGAAAAAGAGACAGAATACAGAATATATCAAAGAGGATACTGTATATTGAAAATTTAACACAGTTGAGTATACACCTCACACAAATTCAGAATAAAGGGGTTTAGATCCATGTAGACATTATACTTCAAATTGAATTTAACAATGTGACACCACTTCTTCAGGCATTTTTACACATACAGTATGCACTCATGCAACTTGACTCATTAAAACATCCTCTGTCATATGTGCGATAAATTTGATGTTTTGTTTTATTTTTGCCAGGGGTATGAAAATCAAATTCAGAGACATTTTCGGTAGTTCATTCCCATCTGTTGTACTATGGAATAATCAAGATTTTGTTAACATTAGAAATGAACATACCTGTACAATATCAATGATATATATATTTCTAAAGCAGTAATCCCACCTAGGATCTTACCTGATCCGCAGTCCCTCAATGTCCAGGTACCCTCATTCCCACAATGTTATATATTGGAGGGGAGCTGTTCCCTGTGACGTTGAGGGGGTAACCAGGCAATAATAATAATAATAAAGGTATTGTGCCCGGCTGGTTACCTATTTGGGGTTTTAGAGTGTCAGCTCTTCAACCTGTTTATTGTATCTGCAATGTATGTGACTGTGCGACAATAAAGAATTTTCTGTGTTTTACCTTTCAAGGAGTGCCAGCATGCACAGATTGCTAGGCTATGAGTTTCAAAGGGGGTTTTACAGAGAAAGTTCTGTCAGAATGTTTCTAGTAGCGGGGTTCCAGAGTTGCTGGATACCCCAAAAATGTACCCGGGAGTCAGGCCAGATTCTCAGCTACATTGAGACACATTGCTCCAACAAAATCTCCCTTTGAAAAACGCTTGCGCGACTCACTGCTAGGATTCCCTGCTTCAGCACAGACCAGAAAGGTAAAAGGGGCACAGGGATGTGTAGCATCCCTGAAACGGTAAAGGGGTCCCTAGTATAAATGGGTATACACAGTTAAGACCCTGGTCACCCAGAACCAGGTATAGAGGTTCTGGGGCTACTCCAACCATATGTGAGGTTGCGATGGTTTTTATGAAACCTACAGTAGTCCGGTTTTCAAGAAGGGAATGAGATACAGCCCTGAGAATGAACCATATCTGGATAATAGTTATTTTGCCCATTACTGTACTGTATGTGTTTGGTGGGGGGGAGGTGTATTTATTGAAATGTAGGTCATGTTTTATTTATTTTTAATACAGGAATGGTACTGCAGGCCAGCGGACACACAGAGGGACCACTTGAGGACACACGGATGCCCATGGTGACCATCTGAGGACCACAGGGACCACCTGAGGACACATGGACACCTGCGGGGAGGAACCGGGGGCCCCACAACTGTGTCCCGAATGTTGTGTGTTTAGGCCTACTGGGTGGGTAGTGGGGGAGGGTGGGTTAACTCCTTAATTACTATAGTGGTTACTAACCGCTAAAGTGATTAAGGGGTTAGGGGACATTAGATTGTCATTTTTTATTGTTCTGTATTGTTTGTGGCAATTGAGAACATGGACGGTGATGAGTATGAGGTCGGCCTTCATCATGGCAGCCTGGCAGGGGTGAGTGCAAGAATTATTTACTTTATTTATGCTGCTTAATGTTGTATTTTTAATGGAAAAATGCACTATTATCCATATCTGGATAATAGTAATTTTGCCCATTATTGTACTGTATGTACTGTATTGTACTGTTAGGGGGGGAGGGGTGTGTATTTATTTAAAAGTAATGTTAATTTTTTGGGGGCACATGATTGGTATCACAGGCCAGCGGGGACCCCATGGTCTCCCGCGGGGATCAACCTAGGGGCCCCGGACACCCGCGGGGATCACCCGGGGACACCCGCCGGCCTGTTGTATTAATAGTGTGTTGACAAAAAAGTAAACAAAGATTTTTTGACTATCTCCAGCTCTTTTGCACCAGCCTCTAGCTGGTGCAAAAATCTGGCGTGCTTTTAAAACGGTGCGTTTGCCGTTTTTTGCCTGATCGGAGGTATTTTTTTCCATGGCTGAAAAAATCCCTTTTAAGGCCGATAAAGCACTGATATCACTGTTTAGTGAATTGCGCAGAAGGCAGTATCAGTCTTAAAAGCCATTTATTGGTCTTAAAAGCACTTATCACTGCTTAGTTCATTGCCCGCTATGTATCTCCAATCCTCTTTTAATGTTGTATACATGTTCTGCAAGTCTCCCTTTTGAGGGAGATGAATACAACAACTCTCTCATCTATAACCCAGAGGAGAAAAAATAGTTTTTCAGCATTCGAGAACCTATCGCAAATAGAGTATTTTCAAGTAGCCGTCAGTGTGGGTTCACCTCCAAGGTGAGTGTGCGTTCTTGTTCTATTTGTTCTCCCTACGTATTGGAGCCTGCAGGGGCATTCTAGCAAGTAGACAATATAGATACTTTTGCAATTTAAAAAGGACTCTATTTGGAACACTCTTCCAGTGATGTTAGATTTAAACTATTTGCATTTAGAGCTATACCTACAGCCTATGCATTTCGAGCAGGTATAATAACCATTTATTTCTTTCAACAAAGTAATATTTTTATCTTTTGCAGAACTAATCGAACAATGAAGGAAGAATATCTATACAATTTTCAGGAATATCTTAATACGAATGACTGGAATCTAAAATTCACTTTCATTAGTAATAGAAATACAATAGATTTCTTGGATCTAACATTGTTTATCAAATAAGGAGCCATAGAAACTAAGGGCCTCATGCAGTAAGCGCCGATAAGCTGTTTATCGCCATTTTTTCGGCAAATTTGCCCTCCCGATTCAGTAAGCGCCGATAAGAGGGAATTATCGGCAATTTTTGTTGCCAATAAAAACTTATCGGCAGCCGGCTGCCGATAAGCCACTTATCGGCACTTTTTGAACTCGGCTGAATTCAGGTAGCCCCGATCAGCTTTTTGCTGCTGATCGGCACTCCAGAATGGAGAGTTTTTCGGCAATCCAGCCCGCCAACTAAAGTTGGCAAGTTGGTGGAGGAGAAGCATCGACAAGGGTGACACTTAGAAAAAAATCAGCCCTTATTCCGGCCTGGGATTGATGCCGGGGGGTCCCCGGAGCTGATACCCATTATTACCAGCACCGGAGCCCACTTCATTACCTTAACGGCTAACCGCTAAGGCAATGAAGGGGTTAACCCGCCATGCCAGGTTTATTGTGGGTAGCGGGGGTGGGTGAAGGGGGTAATTGGCCCTTGTTGTTTGTTTAGGGCTTGCGGGGGGGTTGCGGGTGCACTTAACCCCTTCACGACCGTAGCAGTTAATACCGCTACGGTCATGAAGGGGTTAAGGCCTCCCGCTACCCACCCACAAGCCCTAAACAACCACCGTTGGGGCTAATACCCCCTTCACCCACACCCGCTAACCACAATAAAAAATAATCACACACAGCAGCCACACACTAAATAAATAAATAAATATATCTAAATAAATAAATAAATATAAATAAATATATATATATATATATATATATATATA